>JARJLF010000351.1:0-222412 GCA_029378395.1 Mycena leptocephala
AGCAATACTCTGGGTACAATACTGGCTTTTTGCGTTTTTATCTAGCGACTCATATGTTCTTTTTAAGTATGGCCATACGAATGGCGTTGGATCTAGGTCTACACGAGGTCGGCCATCCTACTCTTTACGTTGATCTCATGAATCCTGTCGTCAGATTTCCGAGATTTACGAGTCTGAAAGCCATTTGGTCCGGACGCGTCTTTTGTTTTGGAGCCTTTTCATTACCGTGACTAATCTCATTACGTCGTTAATCTGTTCTAACGAAACTCAGGACCGTATCCTTGCTTTTTCAACCGGTCGGCCGCCTTCAATTAGCGAGGAGATCATAGAGCTCCCACTCCCTACAGACGAAGATTTCGTGCCAGACCCAGCGCGTACTAACGACCCTGCAGCTGCGAATGAACAGCCTCAACCTACTCCTTTCGTGCACCTGGTTCGCCTGATGGTACTTTGTGGTCGAATAGCTAACGTCCTCAATGGTCGACGGGGAAGACCGCGGACCTTGGTCGGACCAACTGTGACGAGTCCGGATGTGTTGCGAGGGCTACAAACCCAGTTGGTCCAGTTCTACGCGGACCTTCCAAATCCCATGAAATGGAGCGTGGACGCTTTCAAACACCAAGAAGCGCGCGGCTACGGCGTAAGTGAAGAAACCTCTAGTCACCGGGGAAATTATAACGTCGCGGTATAACAGGGTTCATTCCTGACGCTTCATCTTTGGGCGAATGGGATCATGGCGTTAGTTTACCACACAGAACTACTTGCCAGCCCTTCGGGAACAGAAACGCCACTTTCGCGAAACATGGACCGCTCGATAAAACTTTCAATCGCAAGCTCTCGGACAATCAGCGAGTGCTTGGTGTTCGGAGACCTGTTCGCCTCTCAATCCTATGTATGTGGAACGTCGTCGTTTTGGACTCAACTAATCATGCATAATCGATAGCTGTCAAGTCCATTCACAGTGCAGCCCATTTACATCGCAAGGTATTGCCACCATCGTTTCGTAACATGGATCTATCCTCACCTTTTTTTTTCATCGCTGCAGTCTCGCATTTGTCCACGACATCAAATCCAGTGCCATCGATGTTCAGCTATCAACGCCACGGAATGTCGACATGCTCCTCACTTCCATGGCGCGGCAGAACTTGTCCATTCTGATGAAAGCTCTGGCGTATGTGCATCTCTGTCCAAGATCTTCGTTATTTGACCCGTGGGATATCGTCCTCAGGCGCATGGAACAGGTATGGGCGGGAGTCTCGTACGTTACAACCATCTTGGAACACCGGGTGGAAGGTAAGGTAATAATTTCGCCATCTAAGAATATTCATTGAGCCTCAGCTGGAGGCCTCGCCCAATTCTGCATTGATCCGCCACCGAAATCGATAAAGACGTTTATCTCATTGCCCGACAAGGGCATCCTTCGCCGATTCACAGGTATATAGTCTGGATGGATATTAACCGTTCCACTCATGCATGATTGACGCTAGGCTGCGATCTTCCCCACAATACCGCTCCGCCGACCGACACGTCCCTCCGGAAGTCTATCGCAGAGGAAGCGGAAACGCGTGAGCACAGTCCGACCTTCCGCGTTGTTGATTCTTACTTCTGTCCAGAGACATGCTCGTTGGACGAACTACTCAGGAGTTATTCAATTGCGGAATACTTTGTCCAACCCGCAGACTCGTTCGATCTGGAGTCCATGCTGTCCTCTGGCTTCTCAGAAAACACAAACCCGTGACCAATTTAGTGTATATATTCCGCCGTAGTTACAAAGTAATGTAATCCGTGTAGTAATCAATTCTCATAAACGACTCAATTTGTGTACACTAACGCCATGTTCCTAATTTGGGAATTCCGTAATAATAGAGGTTTGACATATTACGTGTGAGGCCCAGCATGCTGTTTAGCGAACCCAAGCAGCAGTTCCTCGAACTCTCCCACCGGAGGCAGAACGATCTCTCGGTTGACCCGCCTCGACTCCGCAAAGGTGCTGATCTTCTCCACGATGGTATCGACGCCAAAGCCGAAAAGGTCGAACAGTTTGGCTTGCTGTTGTCACACTTGGTAAACAGCAAATACGGCGCGAGAAACATAAGAACTCACCGGTGCGCTTAGCCCGAAGGTGTGCATGCTGAAGGAGGCGTGCGCGTATTTAGCCCAACCATAACTGCCCCATGACTCAATGGCGACGGCCAGCGCCTTCCCTGTGGCGAGCACGCAGCGGCGGTACTCGGCCGGTTGGCTGTCGAAGTGGGACTGCGACGGCATCGACACGACGCGCACACGGAGCGACGACGCTAGCTTCTTGGCGGCCTCGATGGCGCGGTAGACCTCGGAGCCGGTGGCGATGATGACGAGCTCGGGAACGTCGTCCATGGTCGTCGTCGAGAAAATCGGGTACGCGCCGAGCTTGACCTTGGAACGGTCGGAGCCTTCGAGGAGTGGCACTTCCTGCCGGGTCGTGCAGAAAATGCTGGGCGTGTGGGGCGAGTCGAGCGCAACTTCCCAAGCGCCAAGAACCTCTTCGGCATCGGCCGGGCGGATGAGGTTCATGTTGGGGAGGGCTCGGAAGAACGTTCCAAGGCTGTTTCAAATCAGTGGGTGAAGTGGAGGAAGAGTTGTGCGTACGCAATGGACTGGTGTGTAGGCCCGTCTTCACCGACTCCAATGGAGTCGTGTGTAGCGATACCGATGAATCGAAGGCCCTGCAGAGCAGTCATACGTACGGCGGAGGCACCATACAGCCAGAACTGGAAGTACGACGAGGTAACCCTACAAGCGTCGGATTAGTATGCAAGGCAATATGAGGGAAATGGCACGTACGGAATGATCATCCCGTTCTGGTACGCATTCATGCCGTTCGAGATACCGATCATGGCGAATTCACGAATTCCGTAGCGAATCTGGCGTCCCGAATAGTCGCCGAGTCCAGTTTCGGGCTGTTCCACCGTACGGTCAGCGTCGATGGACCGCGCAGAGAGGATGACATACACTTTGGAATTCAACCTGACCCTTCCAGTGGACGAATGTTGACTCCATAAGGTCCGCGGAGCCGACCATGAAGTTATTGTACTTGGGGAAGAGCGCAGTGGCGGCGATGCCGGATGACTTTCGGGTCGCCTGAGGGGCGGAGGGGAGAGCACTTTTCGGAGGTAGAGACTCTCGCCAACCGTCGGGGAGGTTGCCCGTCAAGCGCTGCTCCAGCTCAGCATACGCCTTTGGGTGGACGTCCTTGTACTTGGCGTATAGGGCGGTCCACGCAGCCTCATCATCTCGCCCGGATTGTATCACGGTCGGAAGTAGTCTAAGAGGAAGGACTCAGTGAGGGGAGCGTTAGGATGAAAATGCCGGTGCTTACCGTAAACCGCTTCGGGTACCATAAACTTTGCTGCAGGGTCGAAGCCGAAGGAAGTCTTGACGTATGCGACCTCGTCTTCACCAAGAGCTGCTCCGTGTGCAGAGCCAGTGTTCGCCTTTCGGCTACCGAAGCCGATGGTGGTCCGGACGTGCACGAAAGTCGGCTTGCCCTCGATCGTTTTGGCCTGTTTCAAAGCAGCGACGATGGCGTGGAGCTGGGAAGAAAATCATTATTAGTTAAAGCGCCGAATAAAAGGTAACTCTAGCCCACATCGGTCGTCCCGTCGTACACTTCAATAACATGGAAGCCAATGGACTCCATCTTTGCCGAAGTGTCGTCGGTGAAGCAACTTGCAATGCTGCCGTCGACGGTGATCTGAGAAGGTCAGTGGGGAGGGATGAGTACGAGCGGAAGGAACGTACTGAGTTGTCGTCGTATACAATGATGAGATTGTCGAGACGCAAGTGGGCAGCCAGGGACAAAGCTTCTTGGCCCACGCCCTCTTGCAAGCAACCGTCGCCACTGAAGCACCAGATTTTGTTATCGATGATGTCGAATCCAGGCTTGTTGTAAGTGGCGGCAAGGTTTTTCGCGGCCATGGCAAGCCCGACGGCATTCGCTATGCCTTGACCAAGTAATCCGGTCGTGAGCTGCGGGGTGCCTCTTAGACGAGATTTACAATCTAGAGAAGGAGACCGCTACCTCGATTCCAGGGAACTCAATCTCAGGATGTCCAGCAGCAATCTGCAATTAGTTAGAGAAAGTCGCTATAACAAATAACTATAGAACGCACTCCGAACTGTGGATTGCGATATTGGCGGAGAGCGTCCATGGTCCATGCCTCGTAACCGGTGAGGTGGAGATGGATATATTGCCAAAGGCACGCATGTCCCGCGCTCAAGACAAAACGATCGCGATTGAACCTGAGAAAAATTAATCTTGTAAAAAGCCAAATTTATAATGCTGTACCAATCGGGGTTCTTAGGATTGAAGCGCATCAAATGTCTCCAAAGGGCGACACCGATTGCAGCAGCACCCATAACTATCCCCGGGTGGCCACCTTTGAACTGGAAGCAGTATAAGTACAGATTGAATGAAGAAAAAAAGAATGAAAAAAACTCAAAGCTTGTGTTAGATCAGCGCCGAGAATCCGTATGGTATTGATGACCAGTTTTTCTGTATCTGACTACAATTCTGTGAGAAACAAAAAATATTAGACGAATAAGGTGCTTACGATGGCCGTTTTACCGTTCTGGGCGGTGTTTGGGGGTGCCATTAGATACTGGAGATGTTGCGGGATAACCAGTGTGCGTTTTAATAAGTACAAGAGGAACGATCGGGAGGGGATCGGGAGGAAGTATATGTATCAGTTTCAGCCCGGGAGAGTCCGCTTTCGAGTTCAATGCAATTCCGGCGGGGACTGCGTGTTGACCAAGAATTTCAAGCATCACAAGATTTCAAAGAGTACTAAATCCCGTCCAACCCACGCAATGCGAAGGGTATTTACTCAGAAAACCGTAGAAAACCGTGGCAAAATATTCACTTTCGCGCCAGCATCATAGGATCAACAGATGACCTTCACCAGGAGTTATATCGTTCCGGGTGGCTCCTGAAATCCGGAAAATCCCTGGGCTTCAAAGTATTACCGGCCCAGAAGGAGGAGGATGAAGGAGGAGGATGCCCAGAAACCAGAACATGACCAGGAAAAGCAAAAGGGCGATGGTTGTGGTCAAGATAAGTAAAGGGAAGACTGGCACAACACCACCAAACATCAACGCGTCTTGTTTCAAAACATACGCGTCTCGCTTTTTTTTCTTCTCGCTGTGGAGACTCTAGCTCTATTCCGCTCCATTCTCCCCATGACAGGGACCATTCATTCGTCCGTCTCCTGAATCGACACATGACAATCCGGTTCTACATGTTGTCCCAATTCGTCCGAGGCCGGAACGGAATTTCGGAAGTTTAAGAGTGCAATGGGACCTCAATCTCCTTGTACTTTCGCGCAATGACAGACCGCCATGTTTTCGATGACCATACTACGCTCGTCCTAAAATCTCTGCAAGGGCTTGTAGCCTCTCGGCCCAATCTTTCGCTCATACCCTCAATTAAAACAGTCATCGATGCGGAGCACGACGAATCCAAGGTATCCCTCATCTGCGGTGGTGGCGCGGGGCACGAACCGGGATCGACGGGTTTCGTCGGCCGCGGGTTGCTTGCTGCCAGTGTCAGTGGCGATACGTTTGCGAGTCCGAGTGCAAGGCAGGTTTATGGTGCTGTGAAAGCTGTTCCGAGTGCTGGGACTCTCCTCATCATTACAAACTGCGCGTCATTTCGTTATATCTGCGGTAGCAGCTGCTCACAATGTTGTCTGCAGATACTGGAGACAACCTGCATTTTGGCCTTGCGTGCCAGCAAGCTCGTGCCAACGGCCTTTCGAACATTGCCATTCTTCCCGTAGGCGATGATGTTTCGGTTGGGCGCACCAAGGGTGCGTTGGTCGGCAGACGAGCTATGGTCAGTCCCATTTGGCTTTGACTTGTCCATCTCAATGATTAGCTTTCTAGGCAGGTACAATTCTAGGTATCGTTTTCTCTACTAGGTTTGCATGACCTCATCTCACCTACTTCGAGTGTGCAAGATCCTGGGTGCCGCCGCAGAGGCCAGCTGGACTTTCGAGGACGTCCAGAAACTTGGTCGGGCGGTTACTGGGGCGATAGCGTCCATCGGATGCACCCTGGGCCACTGTCATGTCCCTGGACGCAGCGACTACGCACATATCCCTGAAGACACCATCGAAATCGGATTGGGTCTCCATAACGAGCCGGTAACCAGTGTCTTTTCTAACCAAAAAACATCATCTAACCTAAACTCAGGGAGTGTGGGTCGTCAATCCCCAGCCATCTTCGACGGATCTCATCGCCCGCATGCTGAAACTCATCCTGGACAAGGACGATGCCGAACGCGCCTTCGTTCCCTTCGATGCCTCGGATGATGTTGTTCTGCTGGTGAACAATATGGGCGGCATGAGCGTACTTGAGATGTACGCCGTCGTCGACGAGGCTTTAGTGCAACTCAGTTGGTCGGATATTGATATCGCCGAAGCATGACCTAACTTTGGGCTTCAGAAAAAGCGGGTCTCACCCCTGCGCGTGTATTCTGCGGGCCTTTCATGACGTCGTTGAACGCCCCCGGGTTCTCACTCACGCTCCTCAACCTCACGCACATCTCAAAGACTGTCTCTTCGGTCGATGAGCTACTCGCATTCGTGGATGCCCCGCATGCGTCCGCCGCATGGCCATCAACGAATGTCTATCCCGTCCCACCGCAGCTCGCAAAGCGCGCTCGCGAGGAGAAGTTTGTTGACATCCCGGCGGATCATAAGCTGGCGCCAGTCGGCGGACCAACGTTAAACGGTATGCGTGATGTCTGTTTTTTTTTACTTGCCGTTAATTAACGGGCGCCAGTCTCTCCCGCGGTACTTGTGAGTGTCATGCGCAAAGGTGCAGAGGCTGTCCTGGCGGCTGAGCCAGATCTGACGCGATGGGATACTGTATGCACCCTTCCTCACTATCCCTGTCTTTTTTTCTGACCTAAACTAGATTGTCGGAGACGGCGATTGCGGTGAGACGTGTGCGGCTGGTGCGCAGGGTATGTGCTCCTTCTGTGGATTGCTTGTATGGATCGTCTAACATTCATTGGTAGCCGTTCTCACAGCTTTGGAAAATGGTCTTGGATCCGACGGCGAGGTCGTCAACGTCCTCCGTCTCCTCACCGAGCTCATTGACGGTGCGTAGTCCCACACTTTACTCCATCCTGCTGATCCCGTACCGGCTATCTTCAAGATACATGCGGCGGCACTCTTGGCGCCATCTTCTCCATTTTCCTCGCAGCGCTCACAGCCGAGGTCCGCGCGCGCGCCGCCACCACCTCCACGCCAAACCTCGCGTTCTGGGGTGCCGCCGCAGCCGCCGCGATCGTGATACTCCAGCAGAGCACTGCGGCGCGCGTTGGGCATCGCACTGTCATGGACGCGCTGGTGCCTTTCGTGGAGGCGCTGGCGCGCGGGCCGACGTTTGAGGCGGCCGTCACCGCGTGCCAGGCGGGTGGGGAGAGCACGGTCACGCTTGTGCCTCGGCTGGGGCGCGCGACATATGTCGGGGACAACGGGAGCCTGCCGCCGGACCCAGGGGCGATGTGCGTGGTATTCTTGACGGCAGGGATGTCGAAAGGGTTATTGAAGGCTGCGTAGAATACTTATTTTTATATTGACTGGGATTTATTTTGCATTTTCTATTCGTCGGCCAATTAGGGGCGTGAGAAAATATACTCTCTGCCGCTGCCGTCCATGTCGGCGACGAAGCCTTGATATTTGTAATGTCTGTTTCAGCCCCAGTTACTAGTCCGAAGGTCCAGCCCTCCAGCCTAGTCTTTCTGGCGCTGACGGTCTTCCCGACATTAAAGAGGCTATCTATCTGGAGACTGACTCCATAACTACTCTTGCGATGCACCGGTGCTGGCTAATCCCGGAAATCGTCTGCATGATATGCGAGCAAGTGGACGTCGAGGATATCAACAGACCTACCCTTGCCGTCTTGGCCAGAACGGCCAAGATTTTCCAATACTCGCTGGATCTACTTTGGAGAGAACAGCATAACCTTCTTCCACTTCTGAAATGCATGCCCCTCGATTTGTGGGAGATCGAAGAATGTGCAGACCAGCCAGAGGTGTTCGTCGTACGTGCATTTCCTGACGACGCATGCGCTGGTACAATAATCTAGGTTTCAGAACTTGCGGCGGCCAGCTCTTCCTTCTGACTTGGATAGGCTATTGTTTTATTCGCACCGCGTCAAGCTTTTCATTGTGCAGGGCGGCACAAACGTCGCTGCTGACGCCCTACGCGCATGCCTCGCAGACCAGACGCTCTTTCCCAATGTCCTGTCTGTGGTATGGAAAAACCCAGAAAGTCTCGGTGACCTCCCGCTGTATTTGGGTCCAAGTCTAAAGCATCTCGGACTTGCGCTTAACGATTCCGCGCCTCATCTGTTCCTCCTCTCTACACTGACGCGCCAATACCCGATCCTGAAGAGTATCGATATTTGTCTACCGACCTCCCCATCGACCACCGAGGGCGTCTCGGAAGCAATCTGCGGTTTGCGCGCTCTGAACCGCCTTACGGCAAACACCCTCACTCCCGCGGCGTTGCTGCACATCGGGAAACTCCCCCACCTCAATGTCCTCAATCTCGCTACCCTCGGTGACATACGAGTGCCAGAAACGCTCCCGGAAGAGCGGTTCGTGCGCCTGCAGCACATGAGCGTCGGTGCGGGCACTATCGAGCAGTGTACAGCGCTGCTGCGCTTCTTTTCTGCCGCTCCCCTGCGCACCGCGTTCTTCGCGCTCGACGCCACGGACCAGTCGTCTGCTGACGCGTGGGCCGCGTTCGCGTCCGCGCTGTGTGACCACTGTGTGCACCGTGCGCTGCAGACCATCTTTCTCTACCACGGCACGCCGCCTATCCCTGAATTTGGCTCCCATGCTCACATCCTCGCCCCGCCCACTGGCGCAGCGCTTGTGCCCCTGCTTGCGTTCACGCACCTAAGGTCCCTCGTGCTAGAGCCACCGTACGGCCTTACGCTAGACGAGGGTGTTCTGCGCGACATGGCCTGCGCCTGGCCGCACATAGAGAAGCTCGTCCTTGGCGTGAGCGGCGCCTCTGTCTCTGTCCGCACGCTCGTGACTCTCCGTGCGCTCCTCCCCTTTGCACTCCACTGCCCACACCTCCGGACGCTCGGCGTCGTCCTCGACGCGACGCTCCCGCTCGACACCGCTCTGGACGCTACGATCGACGCCGAAGCGGAGCGCTCGAGCATAAAGAGCGCAAGCGGGCATCGCGCGCTGCGGAGGCTGCTCCTGGGCCCTTCGGTGATAAGGGACGCCGACGTTCCCGGCGTTGCAAGACTTTTGGCGGAAGTGTTTCCGCATCTGGGCGCGATGGTGTGCTCGAGGGGATATGAGCGTGAGGGCGTGTGGCGAAGGGTCGGCGTTGAGATGTCGAGGCTCTTGTCGGTGCGGGCGGGCGAGGAAGAATGAGGATGATACACAAGGAATTTGGGTCCTTACCCTCTTTACTCGGACTTACCTTCTTCCTTAGCCTTACATCCCAGTATTCAGGCGCGCAGTCACAGTCAAAGAACTGCATCCTTCTTGACTATCGTGCTGTCGTATCGTGTTGTGGGCCATAGAGACCACGTAGATTTACTGGGAATGATAGAATTTGTCGCAGGATTTCGCGTTGACACGGACGGTATTTTCAAGTACGCCATTCTTCTAGCTTTTGCACACTTCACTGGTTCCCACCTGCATATAATCTTTAGGGCATTCGTCGTAAACCATCAGTGCTAGGCTCTCGCCGAACGAATTAATCTGTATGTGGAAGCACGCGATATCCAAATGATTTCTTGTAACAGTCCTCCGCATTCTGCATGTTATCTGCCAGTAAGTTTTGTCCGTGTGTCGTATTCCTGGGGACTGTAATTTTATGTATTACATTTACGTCTCTTCGATTAAGTGCCGTCACAGAGAGCACTTGTTTTCACACTGATTCCTATAATCGGCTGCTAACAATTTAACTGAGTTAGAGGTTCGAGTCTAAAATGTTTTGTGCATTTTTTTCTAGGTATTAGGGTCGTTCACACCTCCCCTTTTTCACGCCCTTTTTCGCGCCCTTTTTCGCCCTTTTTGCCATTCTCTTCGTTTTTTGCCCGGTTTTTTTCCCCTTTTTCAATTAGAAGTACAAAAAGGGTAGAACACCGAAAAAAATGGGGTCCTACATGCAATTCTGGGGAAATGCAAAAAAAAAAAAGGTGCGAAAAAGGGTGCGAAAAAGGGTGCGAAAAAGGAGAGGTGTGAACGCCCCGGTCTGGAACGCCCTGTTTCCACCCATTTTGGCACCCTTTTTACCTCCTTGTCTCCATTTCATGCGGTCTGGGTGCTCCTATCGTTCCTCAAAGGTCACATACCACCTCAAATGCGCAAAAAGGATGAGGGTGATTTTTTCTGGATTTTATAGCTCACTCAGTTGCATTATCTGTCAAACATGGAAAAAGGGCGCAAAAAAGGGGCGCAAAAAGGGAGCAAAAAGGGGATGAAAAAGGGTGGGTGTGAACAACCCTATTGTTTCGAGTGTTTAATTATTTTATGATCCCGGTTGATCAAAACGACAGAGGAAGCGCATTGAGTGCAGCTAGGAGGACGGCAGCATAGATGCTACATTGAACTTGAAAATCAAAAGTCACAGCTGCTCGAGAGGCTCTATTACGATCCCTTCCTTCTTCAGGCTTTGGAAATATTTTCGTAATTCAAAGTAACCGAGATCGACCGAACACGAGACGTCGGAGCTTCGGGTCGGCCTACTTTTTCGGTGAGCCAAGTGTTCGTGGTTAAGTGGAAGGAGTACCGAAGCGGACCGACTTGAAATTGAAATGTGTAGATGGGTGGTGCAATACAACGGAAAATTCTGTGAATTTCCAGCGACTCCATGATAGAGAAGGTGAAGTTACG
This sequence comes from Mycena leptocephala, assembly GCA_029378395.1. NCBI lineage: Eukaryota > Fungi > Basidiomycota > Agaricomycetes > Agaricales > Mycenaceae > Mycena > Mycena leptocephala. The sequence continues at coordinate 10,919 of JARJLF010000351.1, forward strand.
GCGCCGCAGAGGTCGTTACTTAAATAACAAGAGATACACCGAAGAGGTAAAATCAACCAGTGAGAATACGTATGGGATTTAGATTTTGAAAACTGAACCAGGTTAGCGCCGTGCGGGAGCTTCCACGTCAGATCGATTTCTTCGACTTATTTGAGCGAGGAATCGAACCGTGAGAAAATGCGGGAGGATACGGGTCCAGAAATTCCGCCGGTGCTGTTGAGCACAGTCGACTATGTCTGAGTTTCTATGGTGCTTTCCTCTCCCCGCTAATGTCTTCAAGATATCAGGCATTGTCATATATATAATTTTCAGGCGGGGTTTTGATGTACTACCCACAAGATATCTGTATCGTGAGATTTTTAACAGGTATGTATTGTTATATCTTGTATTTAGTTGACACTGTTCAACTCCAACTTGACAGTATCCTGAACTGGCCGGAGATAAGTAGCCTCAGATGTCCTGGATACGTATGAAGGATCCTTGACGTGTCGCTTAATCGCGATCACACAGCCTCCTAGTACGACAGCTCCTGCCTTCTGCCATTACCTTCAAATTCTTCGAGACTTCGACGGCCCTTTTCCCCTTCACCGTTCCCCGGTCAATTCATTGCTTAAAAGATGCACCCCAGCCTACAAATCCCAGAAATCGTGGGTTTGGTCGTTTCTGGGTTCGATCCCAGTGACCGCGCCGACCTCGCCGCTCTCGCGCGTACATCCACGATCTTCCACGAACCATGCCTAGATGCGTTGTGGAGAGACCAAGACACGCTTATGAACCTGATTCGATGCATGCCTGATAATCTCTGGCAGACCACAAACGTCGACGGAGTCCCGACTCTGGTGAGGAGCGAAACCTGAGTTAAATAATAAACCGACCAAAATTTCAGAGACTTCGCCGGGCACTCGTACCATCGGATTGGGACAGAGTTCTGAAGTACGCGCATCGCGTCAAGTCTGTGGAATGCGCCGACTCTCTCTCTCCAGACGATCCCGGCATGATGACTGTGTATCAAACACTTCGTCAGGGGGTTCCTGGCGACTATCTGTTACCAAACTTGGAACACCTCTCATGGCAGCATTTCGAGTCAAAATTTTCCTCATTCATCGATCTCTTTCTTGGACCCCGGATAAAATCGATCAGTGTTCGCGAAGAGGACAACGGCCGCTGCCCTGGCCTCGCTATATTGAAGCAGCGGTATCCTGGGCTCATCTCCGTCGTGATCGAGGAAGTGAACGGGGACTGCGAAGATGCAGAGTGTGGTCCACTGTATGACTTCGTCTGCACATTAACGCAGGCGGAGTTGATCGACGTCCGAATTCTCGATTCCGAAACGTTGCAGTATCTCGGTCGTCTCACAACTCTCAAAACGCTGCGCACAATGCTTCACAATTCGGTTGCTTTTCCTGGCGTTACCGATGGCAGCATGTTTTCCAATCTCCGGGAGACTAGATTTCGCCACTGGAATGGACTTGGGGGCGGAATATCGGCCTTGCTCGCACTAATGCGCACGTGGAATGAGCCTCAGCTGGAGTCATTCGATGCGGACGTTCTTGATTGGGGTCTGGAAGACGTTGAGAAGTTTTACCAGGTGCTTGCGTCTCACTGCGCTCATAAGCACCTCAAGATGCTGCAGGTGGAGTTTCTGAACATGGAATATCCTACTCCTACTATCGTCATCCCGGGCCGTTTCTTCCGCCCCCTATTCGACTTCGCCTGCCTCACCCTCCTGAATATAACTGTTCCCGCGGGCTACGACCTCGATGATGCGACCGTCTTCGATATGGCACGCGCCTGGTCCAACATCGAGGACCTCTGGCTTAAGTCACGTTCAAACCATCGGCCCCAATGCACACTGTTGTCCCTCGAGTGCTTGGCTCGACACTGCCCTCGTCTTTCGACTGTTGTTATAACCCTGGACACATCCAGCGTTTCACAAGCGGCCATTGGGGTGGACCAGGTTCTTCAGGAAAAACTTACCCTTTTAAATGTTGAGACCTCTCGGATTTCGGACGCCGCAGCGGTTGCAACATTCTTATCCTCTCTCTTTCCGAACTTGACTCAAATCATGACCGATGGGGGTTATTTGTGGGAGGAGGGCGACACGATTGGCCGGCAACATTATCAGCGTTGGATGGAGGTCGAACAACTGATTCCGGGGCACAAGGAGATTGAATAGTGAATTCATGATACCCAAACCCGCGCTGACCTCCTTCCGTTTTATATATTTTTGTATTATCCCACAGGCGCTTGGCACATACATAAGTATGTTCATTATACGATAACCTACCTCTCAAATTTTCTTCAAAAAAAATGCTCCAGTAACGTTCACGACACTTTTTTACTTGATCACAACATATAATTCCTAGATACCCCGTTGACCAGCAATTATTGCCCACACCTTCTGGCCTTTTACAGTCAGCTCTGTCGCAGTGACCAGAAATCCGACCCGATTCTGCAAAATATTTATGTGTGCAAATTGACTCAGGACTTTGAATCTGGAACGTAGGGGTTCGTCCGCGCTGTGGCTCCAGTCCGGATTCGGACTTGCTGTACACATCCTCAGAGCGGCATTGTCCGCAACGACTTGTGATCTGCTCCAGTTGTCGGATAAGGATGTTTATATTGCGTCCGAAACATTCGTCTCGAGTCTCGAGTGTCTCCCCAGCATATTTGAACCCGCCAAATGACCGACAGCCAATTTTCCCACGGTTCATTTCGATTCAGTCACCGCAATCACGGCCGCTTTTCGGGGGAGATTAGGATTGTATAGCGATGGGGTAGAGGCCAAAACGGGGCAGTCAAGAGATTCCAGAAATCGGCCTGAGCGTTGTTTTCTTGTGCTTTTTAGTGGGTCGATGCTCGTTTTGAATGGAAGCTTGTTCAAATGGAAGTCATCGTAGAAGTCACCTCCGATAGCCGCTCGATTGAGGCTTGTATAGACATACTGCGCCCGCATCCGGCCGCACGCGGGCGAAATTCGAATTCGAGATCTGTCAACGAAGATCAAAATTCCTCTTACATAATATCGACACAAGCGAACTAATTTCGGAAAGACAAAATCACGACAAGCCGTATACAGGCAAAGCCGCACAAGACCCTGGGTGTGTACTAACTACTCCTGGTAATATGGATAGTCTCGAACATGGTAACACGAACAGTGGTAAGTTCAATAATTTACACTGGCACATCTTTTTGCCCGTGTCCAACGATGGGTCGACTAAGTACTTGTGTCCCATCCCCCATCCTTATCTCCAAATTTCCGACTCGAATCCCTCTTTAGCTCACATTCAAACCTCTGGATTACGACTGTACCGGGGAGGCATATCTGTGACAGTGGTCCCGAAGAAAACGGTTCTGTTTACTCTGCCGGTATTCGTGGCAGGTAAAGTGAGAAGCGGGAAGGTACTCGGATCGGCCGGATTCTGTAGGAACAAGCCTCGCTTAGCCGGAATGAAACCCACTGCGATGCATACACCCACATATAGTTTCGGCCTTGGACTTGTGGATAAGTGTGAGACCTCGGCGGTAGAAGGATATGGGGTCGGCATTTGCACGAGGTTCGAAGAAGCGACTGCCTTGCGACGGCGACGAATGCACCAAAACAGCGTAACGCAGAACACGAATAGCATGGTGATACCGCCAACAACCCCACCGACGACATCCTTGATATTCAATTTCTTGGAGGATGAAGTGTTGAGTAGCCCTGGAGGTAAATCAGTTTGAGTGGCTTGCGGAGTCTCCGTGGATTCCGGTGTGTCTAAAATAGACTCAGATAGCCTTAACCGTGACACGGGAGGGAAATACGCACTGAGCTGCAACTGCGCAAGTGTGCTATTGAACATTTCGTCTCCCTGGTTCAAATTAGACCTGCATGTGAAAACAAATTAAAATATACTTACCGTTACATTTTGATATGCCTGGAATTGAATACGTGGGTGAATAAATAGCTAGCGCGAAAGAATCGTACCCAGTGTGGTACGGCCGTTCCGAACGGAATGTTACGAGGAAATCTAAGAGGGCACGGTCATGCATGGACTGGACAAGAAAAGGAAGACACACATTTGGGAATAGACGGTGGTGCAATTTGTTGTGAAAATTTTCCAACTGGATCAGGGGAAATTGAACATGGCATCCTATCGAGTAAAGATTGAATGAACGTACGTCGTAACCATTCCGGACTGGCACTCTGTGCATGCGCTGAGGAGGGAGTAGAACACCGAGCTGCATGCACAGGCGTTGGCTTGAGCCACCGATGGGCCGTGATAGTAACCCAGATCGTCCACAAGGGCTGGAACCATAAACACTGCAAAGACGTCAGGCGATTGCATCCACGGTCGGGAAGGGATGGCTTACATCCATCGTCGCATACAGAGGCGAGATACGCCGCTATCAGGCACGGGCTTTGTCTAAGCGAATTGAAGGACTAAATTTGATGAGTCCGTGCAGCCGAATCGATTTTGAGGCTCACCCATGCAAAAGAGGAGCTGCAAGTAGCATTTGTGCTTGGCTGAGCAGCAGCTATGCTTGCGAGTATGACAGTGGAGAAGACAGCTGGAAGCATCTCATGCCCATACTCACCGAATGCACCGCAGTTGATAACGTCTGCGCCGATCTTCCAAGTCCCCGGAAGGTTCGATTCCAGGTGTCAGATTGGGCAGGCACGGAGCACATGTCCCGCACTATTCCCTTCACCTGTGTTGAACAATATCAAAACCGTTGCCGCCTTACTACATACGCGACCTTCTCGCCTGATTGAGACCTTTGTTTCTCATGATACACTTTTTTTGGTCTCTCGGACCTAGTATTGCCGCTTTATCGGACTATCCGACGATTAAAAAATTGGACTGCATTTAATGCAATTGGGTTGCATCAGCGCATTCCAATTAAATTGGATTGCAATCCAACGCACCTCGGTGCATTTTCGTTGTGCAATACAGTGCATTCGCTGTACAATACAGTACATTATTGTGCAACACGGTGCAATATTTTCGGTCCTTAATTTTTTCGCATTGCATTGTGTCGAGCATCTTGATTCTTGAAGTAGAGAGTAATGTTAATCCTGAATCTTTACTTGATCTCCTCCAGAGGAGATTCTGCGATTATGGATTTGATGGGAATCTCCCACACTCTAATAAACCCAGAATCCGTGATCCTCAGTCATAATCCTTCGAGAATCCGCTACTCCGACTGCCTCCTGCCGTGTGCCATGCCGAGCCGGGTACTGTTGTTGCAACACACCGTTTAAATTCTAAATAATAATTAGACGACGCGGCCGTCGCACGGTAGGATGCGACAACCTTATTGTGGGCCGCGGCGGTGTCAGCAGGTGATGCGGCAGTGACGCGGCGTGGATCGGCGGACACGGCCGAAATATCCTGGCCCCAGTTAATGACATAAGTCGCGAAGCTTGGGCGACGCCTCCCTTGAACTAATATAGTCACGTGGTCGTGTTTCAACCACAGAAATGAACGAGTAGTAGTGACCTTCGTCACTTCGTTACTTCGCTTAATTTTCCGAAGGTTCGTGACTTTGATGGAAAGCTATGAAAGCTCGTCACTTTGGTCAGTTTTCAGGAAAGTTCGTGAGTTGTGCAACTCACACAAATCAAACGCATCAATCTGGCCATCACTCCTCCTCCCCGTTTTTTTCACATAGATACCTTGGCCCAACACTAACACTAACACTAACCTCTAACCTCTAACCCCCTAATCTCTAACCTTTAACCTCCTAACCACTAACCTGAACCAGCTAACCCAAACCGCTAACCTCTAACCTCTAACCGCCTAACCCGAACCTAACCGGCCACTCGCGGCAAGATGTTTGCCCATCACTCCGTGATGTGCCGAATAGTCGCCGCTGAACAAGCTTGGGATGTGAACTCACGAACTTTCATAGAAACCTATCAAAATCACGAACTTTCGCAAACTCCCATCAAAGTTACGAGGTTTCGCGAACCTAAGCGAAGTAACGAAGTGACGAGAATAGCGCGGACTCAAAATGAACTCAAAATAATGATTGCGCCTGTCCGAGCCTGGATTTCGGTGAATCAAGACCAAACCCCACTGAATCCAGTGGTCCAACCACTCACCGGGTTGCCGAGCGGAACTTCAAGTTGAGTAGTATCCGTAGCTTGTTAGCATAGACTATATGCACTTATGGGAACTGACAACTTGAAGTGGGGATCGGGTGCGAGAGCAACCAGTAGGATGACACCGCGAACTCGAACAGCGGCCTTTATATCGCCACATATTACTTATCTCTGTCCCGGCGGATTCAATTATCGACTTTATCGTTGGCGAGGGGGAAAGTTCTGGACGAACCACGAACAGTTACTGATACCGATTGGGCAGGCAATACCTTAGTATGTCTCATAGCGGGTTCTCATTCTTCTCAGATCTTATGACTTGAATTGTCACGATCAGAGTAAATTATGGAGCAGAAACTATCTACAGAGAACTACATATCATCACACGAACGGCAAGTATTTGATTTGTTATTTGCTGTATTATTCCAGCACCCGCAATTTAGCCTACAGATCAACTTTGAGGGATTTACACTGACAAAATGGGATACGGCTTACTTCGCGGATAATCGCTTGATCTATTTTGTTATCGAAGTCGGCGGTATCTTTCGCGTTCGACTTCTACGTGATAAAGGTCAGCTACCACCGCAGCATTAGGTTGAAGTCCCTCACCGATGGTCCCGCGACCGGGACTTTTGCGTCAGCCTCCTCCTGAAGAGATGTCATTATCTAGTTTGTACATGAGAGTCTCGGTGCGGAAACTCGCCTTCTTTTTCTCCTTGAGAGGTTTGACGAAATTAAAGGTAAACGCCACCGACGGCGCATCCTCGAGAGCCACAAGATCGATGACGATATTTCCGTCTTCGCTGGCCAGATAACTGACTTTGATCGACTGGCCTGCTACGGATATACACACGCTGTTCAGCTTCGCTTCCGGACAGTTGAAAAAAAAAAGCTATTCACCCTCTGCTGCGAACCGGCCATCGGCAGGCTTAGTCTCTTATAGACAGACGCTACAACAAAATGGTGCCCACAGCAGCCACTCGCGCCCGTACCTCGCACGTTGTACTCTGTTGAAACCCTCGATCGAGCGATCGGTGGCCTGCTCATTACAAATCACAAAAACAATTCGGATGCTGGTATGCATTCCAGAAGGTGTTTTTCACAAATGTGATATTTACTAGCATAAAATGAGCAACTTCTCCCCCAAGTCGTGGCGGCAGAGTTGAAGAACCAGGAGTTTGAACCTTGATGGTTCAACGGATGACAAATCCTGACATAATCTGCTCTTTTTATTCTGCGAGAATGGAAAAAGGAAATTTCGAAGCCATATTTGGGGTCAGACATAGATTTAAATCTCCTTTCTCTCTCAAAGTTTGAGGATGGAAGTGCTACATAGGCATGGCAAGATTTCAAACTCTGATGATTCTATAATAACGCGGACCTATCACGGTGGCGCAGTTAACAGCAGACTACCCGCCCACAAAGCTCTGACCTGTTCAAGCCGATGCTTTATATTTCAAATGGGGAAAGGACAGCATAAGTTGATATCAGAATCTTATCCTCCTCCTCAGGGCAATTTGAATGGAAGAACGGTATTATTTATGTCTTCGACCACTGCAACAACGCATGTTCCGAGTTGAGACAGAATAGAATAGAGAGAAAGAGGATAATAGGGGACCTCTCTCCACTCTGCTCTCTTTTCTTGCGTGATCCTATGAACATTTTTTCATTGTTTATTGCAATCCGTACTTTGTAGCCTTTGGTTTCAAGGGAAAGCCAAGTTTGTAGCCGCTGGTTTGCATCAAAATCCAAGTCCAACAATCAAGTATTGTGATGTCCGCTGTCTACGGTATCCCACGCTCCAGTTATTTTGATGCGCCTCTACATCCCGCCTGAGCCCGCCTCCATAACCCTGTAGCCTCGATAAGTGTGTCCGTGAGCGAAAAACTAGAGTGACTTGGTAGCCAAATATTCGGCCTGCTTTGGATATCGTCAGGATTTGCAACTAGCCGTGAAAATAATTACTTTGAGCTCGGGGAGCAAATTTGACTTCCTCCGGACATCCTTACACTATTGTATGAGACTATACCTTGCTCTTATTTCTCTACTTTATAACTCTGACAATGATCATTTGCATGGTATTACCCCGATGTCCGTCGAAGCATATATCATTCATGTAAATTTTCCGTGGCCAGTCTCATCAACTTCATGTGATGGGCCTCAAAGGATGGCATGAATTTCTGAATCTGCTGATTATGTGGATGATCTGAAGCTGTTGGAACGCAGTAAACACTTAAAACTCGTTGAAATAGGGGTCGATTTCCCGTTTAGGTATTCGGAACAGATCGGCCCGTTGTCAAAGTTGGTTCTGCAAGTTGAAACTTGACGGCTGGTTTGGAATCAAAACCACGTCCTACAAGCTATAATAAACGACGATAATAACCGTCATATGATCCTAGCGACGTGCAGAGAACAATTAAGACGCGCTGTTGTTGTCTTGCTTATAACGGGTTACCAACTCGTTACCAACTTGTTACGGCATGGATTCACGCCAGGTCATCCATCAAACCCAAAAAGGCATCGATTGCTGTAATAGCCGATTGGACCGGGCCATGGGAACTTTTGCAGATCTGGATTCCCCGAGATCTTGCCATGTCTCAAATGGGAAGGCGTAGGGTAGATATCCAGAACTGAGAAATTGACGTCGGCGTCCAGGCATCGATTGCTGTAATAGCCGATTGGACCGAGCCATGGGAACTTTTGCAGATCTGGATTCTACGAGATCTTGCCATGTCTCAAATGGGAAGGCGTAGGGTAGATATCCAGAACTGAGAAATTGACGTCGGCGTACAGGCATCGATTGCTGTAATAGCCGATTGGACCGAGCCATGGGAACTTTTGCAGATCTGGATTCTACGAGATCTTGCCATGTCTCAAATGGGAAGGCGTAGGGTAGATATCCAGAACTGAGAAATTGACGTCGGCGTCCAGGCATCGATTGCTGTAATAGCCGATTGGACCGAGCCATGGGAACTTTTGCAGATCTGGATTCTACGAGATCTTGCCATGTCTCAAATGGGAAGGCGTAGGGTAGATATCCAGAAATGAGAATTGACGTTGGCGTCCAAGTATAAAACACATTCAAAACTCCCTCTCAATGCATCCCCAGAAATGTGTCTCTCCTCCTCCTACATGCAAGACGCCTCCTCCCACCTACACATATTGCCCTCGCTTCTCCTCGCCCTTGTGGCAGCCATCCCCAACCACACGCTCCGCTACACCGCCCTCGGACTCCTCTTGGTCTTCGCCATACTATGCACCATCCATCTCCGCTCGCCGTCTATGCAGTTCCGTCGGCTCGCCCACGCGATTGATCGAACCGACGACCTCATTCAACGCATGATGGCACAGTGCCCCAGAGAACATTTCAGTCTTACACAAGAGATGGGGCGGTTGCTTGAGTGAGTAACCTTCTCTGTTATTGGTGATGTACAGTATTTACCTGGCTCGTGCGACAGGACGAACACGAGCGCCTCGCTGATCAAGTGCCGCATCCTGAGCTCGGAAGAGGGGCAATTCAACTGGAGAAAATTCCGGATGGTATCTAACGACATCGCGGGCTGCACAAAGCGCGTCAGGAGCATCCGCACTGCAGTTCTGGTGAGTAGGCCTGTTCTGTGCGGTCTGGTAACAAATTAATGCAAAATGCAACAGCTCATTGTGGAGGCTGAACACCAGCGCAAGCTCGCGGCTGATATTAAGGAAACACAGTTCATGCTCTCCGCCATTCCGCTCCACCTGTGACTTGGTCAACGGCTACCCCTCAATATTCGCCATACAAGTAAACATTTCGCTTTTTAATGGCATATCAAACCCATTTACTCAGGCACGTATAGTGTTGGACGCCCCCGAATTAAAGTACTATGTTACCCCCTTGTCGTGAATACGCTTTCGGCCATGCTCTGTTATTTTTACTTTCTAACTCTGTTATTATGCTTTTATATCTCGTTTCTATGTATCGAATTACCCCCCTAAAAAAAAATTGTGATTTGCGACTCCAGTTCTGAAGAACTCGGGCCCGACGGGGACATCGTCAACTGTCCGGCCCGCGCCGACAAACAAGACACATCCTCAACTGGCAGTCATTGAAATGGCCTCCTGCCAGAAATTGCTCTGCGAGCGCTTACAGCCAGCCGACAGAAAGTTCAACATGTGGCTGTGCGCTGATAATAATAAAAATTACTAAATTTAGCGATGGGCGGCTGTTTGGATCGCAGGCCATTAGTAAAGTTCAACTCTGGATATGGCCGCTGGCAACATAAATAATCCCACTCCATGGAGAACACAAAGATTTATTGAAAATTACAGAGATACACAAAGCCAATCCACGCCAGTGAATATAAAAGTACGGGTATGCACTGGGCCATTTGTAAAGATATTCAGGTTCTTAAAATTGCTGCTGTCTGGACTGCTGAGTGGAAAGAAGAGTTTCCGTCGGAGTGTTCAAGTTTTCCTGTTCTTGGGATCCAAGAGACCGTGTGGCCACCTGCTCCGAGTCAGAAGGGAAATCACGCCACCGTGTACATATAGGTGGCCGCGTTATTACAAATCATCGGAGTTTAAATTCTTCCCATGCCTATTTAGCACTTCCAAGACCCCCATCCTCAAACTTCCAGAGAGAAAGCGTATGAAAATACATTTCTGATCCATAATAGCTCCTCGAATTCTATTTTTTTGAGGTCTATTGTCGAGGAATAAAAGAGGCAGATTATGTCAGGATTGGTCATCCGTTGAACCATGATCAAAGTTCGAACTTTTTATTCTTGAGCTCTGTCGCCGAGATTTGGGAGGAGAAGTTGCTCAATTTATGCTAGTAAATACTACTGGGACTTCAAATTTGAGAAAAACATACTCTGGAATGCATACCAGCATCCAAATTACTGTACTATTAAATTCAATTCGTCAAGGGGTGTGATGCGTGACCCAAAATCCCAATTCGTCAATTCGTCAAAGGGTCCTGAGCTGCGTGACAGCCCCCAAAAATTCATCAGCCCCTGTAGATATTCCAGGACTTGTGTTGAATTCACAGTGACTCAATAGAATAAGTTAGCAATGGCCTGAGCAATTTATTTCAACCAATCTTTGAGTGATGCAGGAAATGCATTTTTTACTGTTGAACTTGCTCTGATCCACAATATTTATGAGATTTGAAGTTGATTTAAACCTAGTACCTTGAAAATGGGGAAGAAATCGAGTGGAGATTGCCCACAGCTAAAAGAAATTGCTCTAAGCGGCCCTGAACCGAAATTTTGAGCCTACCGTGACGAAAAGTATATTCGTCAAGTACCTCCCTTACCCGTGACAAGGTTCCAAAATTCGTCGCGTCAAGTACCCCCGTGACGCGTGACTGACGAATTGAATTTAATAGTACAGTACGGTTGTGATTTGTAATAAGCAAACCACCGATCGCCCGATCGACCTTATCAACAGACTACAACATGCGAGGCACGAGCACCAATATTGTTGTAGCGTCTGTCTATGAGAGACTATATTAAAACAGCTTTTGTGTTTGTGCTCAGCCATACGGGGAGCAGTAAACACTTAAAGGATGTCCTTCTCAGGTCCTTCTAATACTCACTGTGATGCACGTTCTTTGAAAAATAATGTTACGGCTACGAACTCGGCGTGTGTTGCGCGACGCGACGTGTTTGTTTATTGCACGTGGTGATGGACAACTCTCTGCTCGCAGCCCTGCGTATTGACAGCAGACGTTGCGTTCCATCTGGGTATGATTCAGTTAATTTTATTATTGGTGCCTTTTCTGTTTTTTTGTGCGTAGTCCAATGAGCTGCGAAATGTGTTGAATTCTGGTCGAAGCAGGTGATGCGGCAGTGACGCGGCGTGGATCGGTGGACACGGCCGAAATATCCTGGCCCAGTTAATGACATAAGTCGCGAAGCTTGGGCGACGCCTTACTTGAACTGATATAGTCACGTGGTCGTGTTTCAACCATAGAAATGAACCCAACATAATGATTGCGCCTGTCCGAGCCTGGATTTCGGTGAACCGAGACCAAACCCCACTACTGAGTCCAGTGGTCCAACCACTCACCGGGTCACCGAGCGGAACTTCAAGTTGAGTAGTATCCGTAGCTTGTTAGCATTGGCATAGACTATATGTACTTATGGGAACTGACAACTTGAAGTGGGGATCGGGTGCGAGAACAACCAGTAGGATGACACCGCGAACTCGAACAGCGGCCTTTATATCGACACATATTACTTACCTCTGTCCCGGCGGATTCAATTATCGACTTTATCGTTGGCGAGGGGGAAAGTTCTGGACGAACCACGAACAGTTACTGATACCGATTGGGCAGGCAATACCTTAGTATGTCTCATAGCGAGTTCTCATTCTTCTCAGATCTTATGACTTGAATTGTCACGATCAGAGTAAATTATGGAGCAGAAACTATCTACAGAGAACTACATATCATCACACGAACGGCAAGTATTTGATTTGTTATTTGCTGTATTATTCCAGCACCCGCAATTTAGCCTACAGATCAACTTTGAGGGATTTACACTGACAAAATGGGATACGGCTTACTTCGCGGATAATCGCTTGATCTATTTTGTTATCGAAGTCGGCGGTATCTTTCGCGTTCGACTTCTACGTGATAAAGGTCAGCTACCACCGCAGCATTAGGTTGAAGTCCCTCACCGATGGTCCCGCGACCGGGACTTTTGCGTCAGCCTCCTCCTGAAGAGATGTCATTATCTAGTTTGTACATGAGAGTCTCGGTGCGGAAACTCGCCTTCTTTTTCTCCTTGAGAGGTTTGACGAAATTAAAGGTAAACGCCACCGACGGCGCATCCTCGAGAGCCACAAGATCGATGACGATATTTCCGTCTTCGCTGGCCAGATAACTGACTTTGATCGACTGGCCTGCTACGGATATACACACGCTGTTCAGCTTCGCTTCCGGACAGTTGAAAAAAAAAAGCTATTCACCCTCTGCTGCGAACCGGCCATCGGCAGGCTTAGTCTCTTATAGACAGACGCTACAACAAAATGGTGCCCACAGCAGCCACTCGCGCCCGTACCTCGCACGTTGTACTCTGTTGAAACTCTCGATCGAGCGATCGGTGGCCTGCTCATTACAAATCACAAAAACAATTCGGATGCTGGTATGCATTCCAGAAGGTGTTTTTCACAAATGTGATATTTACTAGCATAAAATGAGCAACTTCTCCCCCAAGTCGTGGCGGCAGAGTTGAAGAACCAGGAGTTTGAACCTTGTTGGTTCAACGGATGACAAATCCTGACATAATCTGCTCTTTTTATTCTGCGAGAATGGAAAAAGGAAATTTCGAAGCCATATTTGGGGTCAGACATAGATTTAAATCTCCTTTCTCTCTCAAAGTTTGAGGATGGAAGTGCTACATAGGCATGGCAAGATTTCAAACTCTGATGATTCTATAATAACGCGGACCTATCACGGTGGCGCAGTTAACAGCAGACTACCCGCCCACAAAGCTCTGACCTGTTCAAGCCGATGCTTTATATTTCAAATGGGGAAAGGACAGCATAAGTTGATATCAGTAGTCAAAACTCAGGCTCTAGATATTGTCCCCAGATGGTGTGTGCCTCAAGGCCCTCCTCAACGGAATGGTGATATCCACTCGCCTAATGACTTGCCGTCCGAGTTCAAACTGAAAAGTCTATAGTAGGTGATCCCGGGGTTTAGCAGGATGTGATCCGGTCAAAAATCACTGCGCTACCTCAAGGCCCTCCTCAACGGAATGGTGATCCGCTTGCGCCTAATGACTTGCCGTCCGAGTTCAAACTGAAAAGTCTATAGGTGTTTAGCAGGATGGGATCCGGTCAAAAATCACTACGCTAATTCGCGACGAGAAGGGAAGTGAGATCGTGTACTGTGATGCGCGGGACCCCATTCGGGTCCTCCTCAGAATATGTCCTCCTCCTCAGGGCCATTTGAATGGAAGAGCGGTATTCTTTTTGTCTTTGATCACAACAACGCAATGCAGACTGAAATCGCCCGAGTTGCTGTATTTTTGGATATTTTACAGCAGTAGATTCCTTTTTGGGTTGACTGCTGTTGGGAGATCAGTGCAAGTTGTCACTACACGCCAGTCGTTTGAATCAGATTGCTTGCACATCGTACAACGATGTGCTTGTACGATGTGCTTGTACGATGTGCAAGCAATCTGATTCAAACGACTGGCGTGTACGAATCCATGCCGTAACAAGATATCCAGGACTGAGAAATTGACGTTGGCGTCCAGGTATAAAACACATTCAAAACTCCCTCCCAATGCATCCCCAGAAATGTGTCTCTCCTCTTTCTCGTACATGCAAGACGCCTCCTCCCACCTACACATATTGCCCTCGCTTCTCCTCGCCCTTGTGGCAGCCATCCCCAACCACACGCTCCGCTACACTGCCCTCGGACTCCTCTTGGTCTTCGCCATGCTATGCACCATCCATCTCCGCTCGCCGTCTATGCAGTTCCGTCGGCTCGCCCACGCAATTGATCAAACCGACGACCTCATTCAACGCACGATGGCACAGTACCCCAGAGAACATTTCAGTCTTACACAAGAGATTGGGCGGTTGCTTGAGTGAGTAACCTTCTCTGTTATTGGTGACATAATATAGTATTTACCCTGGCTCGTGCGACAGGACGAACACGAGCGCCTCGCTGATCAAGTGCCGCATCCTGAGCTCGGAAGAGGGGCAATTCAACTGGCGAAAATTCCGGATGTTATCTAACGACATCGCAGGCTGCACAAAGCGCGTCAGGAGCATCCGCACTGCAGTTCTGGTGAGTAGGCCTGTTCTGTGCGGTCCGGCAGTGACAAATTAATGCAAAATGCAACAGCTCATTGTGGAGGCTGAACACCAGCGCAAGCTCGCGGCTGATATTAAGGAAACACAGTTCATACTCTCCGCCATTCCGCTCCACCCGTGACTTAGTCAACGACTACCCCTCGATATTCGCCATACAGGTAAACATTTCGCTTTTTAATGGCATATCAAATCCATTTACTCAGGCACGTATAGTGTTGGACACCCCCGAATTAAAGTACTATGTTACCCCTCGTTGTGAATACGCTTTCGGCCATGCTTTGTTGTTTTTACTGTCTCACTCTGTTATATATCTCGTTTCTATGTATCGAATTACCCCCCCAAAAAAATTGCGACTTTGTTTTTGCTTGCGACTCCAGTTCCGAAGAACTCGGGGACATCGTCAACCGTCCGGCCCGCGCCGACAAACAAGGCACATCCTCAACTGGCAGTGAGTCATTAAAATGGCCTCCTGCCAGAAATTGCTCTGCGAGCGCTTACAGCCAGCCGACAGAAAGTTCAACATGTGGCTGTGCGCTGATAAAAAAAAATTACTAAATTTAGCGATGGGCGGCTGTTTGGATCGCAGGCTATTAGTAAAGTTCAACTCTTTCAATTTCACGGATATGGCCGCTGGCAACATAAACAATCCCATTCCATGGAGAACACAAAGATTAATTAGGGTCGTTCACAGTAGCCTTTTTTGCTCCCTTTTTTGCTCCCTTTTTTCTCCCTTATTTGTATTCCCACCGTTTTTCTCCGGGTTTTTTTCCCCTTTTCAATTTCAACATGCAAAAAGGGTGTAAATCCAAAAAATCTAGGTCCAACATGCGATATTGGATGAAATCAGAAAAAAAAGGAAGCGACAAAGGGCCGAAAAAAGGCTACTGTGAACGCCCCGGTTTTCAGCTCCGTTTTTCGTCCCTTTTTGGCTCCCTTTATCCATTTCATGCAGTCTGGGTGCTCCTATGGTTCCTTAAAGGTCACATAGCACCTCAGGTGTTCAAAAAGGAATCGGGTGAATTTTTCTGGATTTTATAGGTCACTCGGTTACATTTATTTGCCAAACAAGAAAAAGGGCGCAAAAAAGGGCGCAAAAAAGGACGTCAAAAAGGCTACTGTGAATAACCCTATTGAAAATTACAGAGATACAAAAAGCCAGTCCACGCCAGTGAATATGAAAGTACGGGTATGCACTGGCACTGGGCCATTTGTAAAGATATTCAGCCTGAGGTCCTTAAAATTGCCAGTGCTGTCTGGACTGCTGAGTTGCATAGGAAAGAAGAGTTTCCGTCGGAGCGCTCAAGTTTTCCTGTTCTTGGGATCCAAGAGACCGTGTGGCCACCTGCTCCGAGTCAGAAGGGAAATCCCATATTCCTTTTCCAACAGCCTATAGCTAAAGGCGACGGAATCGCTCACCACTGGCAGAATCCCGCAGATTTGTTTATTCCAGGTGCACGCAACTGCGGGTATGTACATTTATCCAAGGGATTCTCTGTCCGCTCCTCCCATCAATCTGGCAATTTTCGACGTGAACGCACCGATTTCTTTTTTTTTTTTTTTTTTTTTTTCACAGATTCGTTTCAGTGATTTTGTCGGCTGTGTGGTATCTACGATATTATGTGAAATTCGACGTGAAAAGATGCTGAGCGTGGTGGGCGCGGAACTGCGACGGTCCTATGGGGTTCAAATTGCATTATTCCTGGAGGACGCGTACGGTCGTATGTGAATTTAAAGGGCTCGTATGGATGTACGAATACACTGCAACTGCAGAATATTCTTGTCCTTCCGCCCGGGAATTGTGCCGCACTGGGCAGGGAGCTTCATGTGTGGCGGCTGTTCGACGATGATGGACTAATGAAATAAAATTTTGTGAACCCGCTGAAAAGACACGGGGGTGAACCGAATCCAGATTCTACATTCCACAATCCCGAATCCGATTACAGGATGCAAGGCGGCGAGGTGCTTACACCCTTACTTGCTTACTTTCTGACAAACGGACCGCGGGCCGCAACCGCCACCGTATCCGTATCGGCGACGAAGGATGGATGGATGGATGGATGGATGGACGTACTGTGAAAAGGGAGTCTTTCCCAGACAGACGCTTCAACGAAATTCACCTCGTACCTCGGCTTGGCGAAGGAAAGAGGGATGCGGGATGTGGTATGCGGGAGGAAGGAGGAGGGAGGACGGAGGGAGAGGAATTGGATTAGTATTTCAGGATTAGGATTAGGATTAGCATTTTAGGATCAAACGAGCATAAGGTAAGCGGAAGCGGGAGGACGGAGAGGACAGAGCGGAGAGAGGTGGGGAGGAAAGAAAAAAGAAGAAGAGAGGAGAAAATCGAGTGTGCGGGTCGAGCCGAATACGTTCGGTCGGGTAGAAGAACGCGGGGATGGGGGTATCGCGAATACAAGGCGGCGGTTTCAAGTTACCGGGCGATCAGTACTAGTTACAACGAGTAGAGGGGGAAAGCGGAATTCACGAGGGTGGTCGGGCGCGATGGAGACGCAGGGGTTGCGGAGCGGGTGGCAATGCATGGTGCAGATCTAGAGAACAGGGGACCAGCGATTTCACGAGCGGACGAGCTGAGGATCGGGTCGGGGCTAGAGTGAGGCCGGGGTGGCAACTGCCAGGTTATGCGCTAGTAGCTACAGGCGAGGGTTGTGGTCGTTGTTGTAGTCGGATTCAACAGGCGTCAACATCTTCATCTTTCATCAGATTTGAGTGATGGATAGCTCAAGGACGTTGGGCGCAGCGTCCAGCGCATCATGACGAGCGCCCGTGTTTTTTTAGTGACTCTGGAGGAAGAGGAATAGAATTTGAATTGTGGCAGAGATTGCTTGTTCGGTTGTTACTGCAACTCTAATTCTGCGATCAGATCTCTTCTTCGTCTTCCACTCTCGGCCTCCACCGCCATCTCTGCTCGCCCTCCATGTGCGTCCTGGCCCCTTACTGTATGCGCTGCATGAAAAACTGATACTGGAACGCAGGAGCCTGAAGGAACGGATCGCGGCGCTGAAGCAGCGTGAGCGCGAGGAGCGCGACCCCAACTTTCGCGCATCCTCCCCGACGCCGCCCGCACCCGGCTCTGGCCCCGCCGCAACAGGCTCTTCCTCTGGTGGTGGCGCGGGCGCCCTCCGGGCCAAGATCGCCCAGTTTGAGAGCAAGGGCGGCGTACCCGTACCCCGTGGCTCGTGCGTGCCTTTTCTATGCCTTCCTTTTCCTCATATCCAATCTCACCAAGTATGAACCCAACTGATACGTCTAATATAGCTTCGGCCTCGGCGCCCCCCAGATTCGGCGCCCAAACGCAGAGCAGAGTTGTACGGTAACCGCATGCAGCCCGCGCGCATACCCAGCGCCACGCTCGGCGTCGCAGGCCTCGCGCGCCCCACGTCCCCGTTCTCTGGCGTCGACCCGCGCGCGGTTGCCCTCCCCCCCGACACCGGCAGCGACAGCGAGCCGACGAGTCCTGTGTCTCCCTCTCTCTCTTCTTCGCACCACTCTAATTCTCATTCTCATTCTAATTCACACCCGCACCCACACTCCTCCTCGACTTACAACGGCGGCACTAGAGTAGCCACACGGGACGCCCCCTCCTTCCTCACCGCGCCCAAACCCGCGCTGCCGAAACAAACCGTCCAAGCGCGCGGCACGGCCTTCAGCACCGCGCTCGACATCGCGCGCAAGGCCGAGGCGGACGTGAAGAGCGAGCGGCGGCGGAGCGGGATGTGGTTGACGCCGCAGCATACGGGGGGCTCGTCCCTTATTTCTCCGCAATATACCGGTGGGGGTGTTAACCCGCAATACACCGGTGGGGGGGTTATGCCGCAATATACTGGAGGGAGTGGGATCATGCCGCAGTATACGGGCGGGAGCGCGAATGGGCGGATAACACCCCAGTTCACGGGCTCCTCTTCCCTCATTACGGGTTCCCTCATAACGCCTCAGCATACGGGAGGGAGCGTGGGCAGTGTAGGCAGCGCGGGGAGCCCGCCGCTGTCCCCGCTGTCGCCGTATGGCTACGAGGCGCGGGGGTTTGGGGGTGTGCCGATGGAGCCGAGGGAGGAGGTGGGGGGTGCGCCCTATTCCCCGCGGAGCGAGCGCGAGCGCGAGCCGCTGTCGCCACCCGAGGGCGACGTGGAGGGCCCGCTCTCCCCGCGCCTTCTGGTCGAGGGGCGGGAGCATGCGCACGCGCACGCGCACCTTGTGGAGGGTGATGGGCAACTCACGGAGGAACCGGGGGAGATGGATATGGCCGACGACGACGAAGTGGTGGGTATACGAGAACAGATGGCGGAAGAGGAGGAACCCGTACGTCTCTCCCTTATTTATTAATTTAATTTAATCTGGGACAGTACTGAACTAACGACGGCAGATCCGGGTGCCTGCGCCGCCTTCGCCGCCTTCTCTCCCTTCTCTCCCTTCGCCGCCTTCGCCTCCGCCCGTGGAAGCCGAAGAGCAGCCGCACGGTGACGACCCCACGCCGCCCACACCCGACTCGGCGACCTCGGCACATTCGACGACCTCATCGCACTCGGCACACTCGAGACTCGACCTCGCGCTCGACGCGCATCGGAGTGCGCGGGCGGCGGAGGTTGTGCGGTCGCTTCATGCGGAGGACCTTGAGGCCGAGGGGCGAGTGGGTGCCGACTCCCCCTCCTCCTCCTTGGTCGACCTCGCCGACCCCCATCGAATTGAACGAGAAGATGAACCCCATAGAGACGAGGAAGAAGACGACGAAGACCTAACCCCCCTCCCCAACAGCCTCGCCACGCACGCCTTCCGCGCGCACCTCTCCACCATCACCGAGCGCTCCTCTTTCTCTTCTTTCTCCCAATCACACTCCCCGCCGGGGAGCGCGGGGTGGGAGGGGGGGTTCGGCGTGGGGATTGGTGGGGGTGGGTATAGGTATAGCTACGATGGGGAGGAGGAAGGGGGGAGGTTTAGCGAGTTGTATGATGCTGAGCGGGAGGGGAGGGAAGGCGACGAAGGAGAGGAGGGATGGGAAGAGGGAGGCGAACGGGACAAGAGACAGAGCGGGTACGCCGCTGCGTTTGGCGCGTTCGGCGCCTTTGGGGATGCTTCCACTTTGCGAGACCGGGCGCGGGGCGCGCCAAACGGGTTCGCGGGCGTCGGCGCCGGGTATGCGATTCACCGCACCCCCGGCACCCCCAACTCGGAACCCCCACCCCGATCCCGAGCGACGCGGTGCTGTACAGCGGCGTGGGCG
The DNA here is from genome assembly GCA_029378395.1 of Mycena leptocephala. Taxonomy (NCBI): domain Eukaryota; kingdom Fungi; phylum Basidiomycota; class Agaricomycetes; order Agaricales; family Mycenaceae; genus Mycena; species Mycena leptocephala. The sequence goes on from JARJLF010000351.1 coordinate 31,051, forward strand.
GGCCGTATAGACTTAGTGGGCTGACGGAGCGGGGGTATACGCCTAGTTTGAGATCGGTGGGGTCTGAGGGTGAGGGCGAGGGGGATGGAGATGGGGAGGGCGAGGAGGGGGATGGGGAGGGGGAAGGGGAAGGGACGGCGGAGGGAGGAGAACGGGATGGGGAGGAAGGAGAAGGGGAGCCCCCGACGCCTACGCCGATGCCGATGCGTACGCCTACGGTCACCGCTACGCACGCGCATGCGGATGGGGAGGAGCAGGACGGGGACGGGCAGGGAGAGGACGGCATGCTCTCGCACTCGCTCCAACGCAACTCGCTGCTCTCGCTCGCGCTGTCGAATGCGAATTCGCAGCGGGATTCGGTGTTGTCTGTGCGCGACTCGATGCTCGGCTCGCAGCGGAATTCGCTCGCCGCGCCGTCGCAGCGCGACTCCCTCTCCGCGCCCTCCCAGCGCGACTCCCTCTCCACCTCCCGGCGCGACTCCCTCTCCTCCCTCTCCTCCACGCACACGCAGGTTTTGACGCGCCCTTTGAGCCTCGCGAGCACCGCAGACACCGGGAGCCCGAGCCACGTCGCGCTCGCGCACCGCATCCCCGTCCCTGTCAACGGCGCCGTCGCGGGCGTCGAGCGCGCCGTGGCGGTGTTCGTGCCTGGGACGTCGCCGCGTGCGGATTCCCATGGTGGTTCGGGTCTCAATATGAGTTGGGGTGGGGAAAGTCAAAGCGAAAGTCAAAGCCCGACGACCCCGCGGAGGCTCCCCGTGCCGCCTTCGTCCCCGCCGCTGTACCCCACCACCACCGCTACCGTGGCGCCCCTTCCCTTGTCCTCGTCCGCTTCGCACCCCGCGACTCACGCCTCTTCGCTCTCGCGCTCGAGAACAGGGCCGACGATCCCGATGGAGGAGCTCCCCGCGCGCCGGCGCCACGCGTACACCACCGGTGCGCCGCGCCCGCACACCGCGTACGTGCCCCCGGCGCCCGATCCTGAGGACGAGCTCTACGCGGGCGTGGGCGAGTTTGGCACGGTGTCGTTTGGCGCGTTCGGGCAGGGGAAGAAGGGGTTCACGGCGGTGGTGCATGGAAAGGTGCGTGAGGGCGGGGGGGGTGTCGGTGCGAGTGCGAGTGGGGGCGCAAGTCAAAGTCAGAGTCAAAATGGGTGGAGTCACACGAAGGGTGCGAGTGGGGGTGGGAGTGTGAGCGAGTGGAACGACAAGCGCCTCCCGCCGATGCCGCTCAGCCCCGGGTTCGCGTCTCCCGAGCTCGCGGAGCTGCTCGCTGAGGCGGCGGCGCTCGAGCAGCGCCTTGAGAAGGGGGAGCTGCCCGGCGAGGCGCTGAGGCGGCGGAGTATGCGCGCGCCGCCCCCGTCTGCCAACGCGTCGTCGTCGTCGACGTCGGGGTCGGCGCCCCCCGTGCCGCAGATGCCCCATGCACACGCACCGGGGCAGGGGCACCCTGCGGGCACGGCGCTGAGGCCGCAGCGCGCGAGCTCGTTCCGCAACCCGCTGAACCCGCTGACGCGCAGTCGCTCCGATCGACGGGCAAAGGCGACGAGGGACGCGGCGGAGGGCCGTTCGCCTGCGTCGTCGTCGATGGGGAACTTGCTGGCGGTGCAGGACGCGGTGAACGCCGACGCCGGCAACTCACACTCGGAACCCGGGACGGGACAAACGAGGTCGATCCCAGCGCCGCTCGTGCGCTCGATGTCATCGTCGCAGCAGCTGCTCACGACGGTGCCCGCGTCCCCCGCCCCATCGGAAGTCCCGCCGACGCCGCCGCCGAAGAGCCCCAACGCCGGGACGCGGTATTTTTCGAGTTTGTCGAGTTTGCGGCGGCTGGCGAGCGCGAGTCGGGGGCTGGCGGGGGAGAGGGGGAGTGTGTCGACGGGCTCGGAGATGTCGAGCGAGGACTCGATGGGCCTGCCGACGCCGCCGGACGATCATGGGCTGGTGCACCACGCGAGCACGAGTCCGCGTGGGAGCCCGCAGTCGAGCCCCCAGCCGCCGCATGCGAGCATCGCGTGGCCGTCGTTGGCGTCGAAGAAGAGCGTGGGGAGTTTAGGGCGTGGAGCGGCGTCGCTTGCGGGGAAGATGTGGCACCGGTCTAGGTCCAAGTCGAGTGCGAGTACGGTTAGCTCGCGTAGTGAGGGTGCGTCGTGCTTTTTTTCGTTCTTGTTTTTCAGCTGAACTTCTGGGCAGCGTCATCCCCCCCGCCTGCATTACCGGTGCCCGCGCTGCCAGCCCCGCCCGTGCTGAAGCTCGACTCGACGCCGTTCGTTATCCCGCCGATAACAACGTCGTACGATCTCGATCACGATCCATCCGACTCGCCTACGAGCAGCACGCCCATCGCGGACCCTTTCAGCTCGCTCTCGACCGCCGTCCCGGCATCGGCCTCGATGCCCGCGCTGAAGCATACAAAATCCACCCCACAGCGCCCGCCGGCCCTCGTCCTTACCACCACCAGCAACAGCGCGCCAGCGTCGATGCTTCCCGTCCCGAAAACCGCGCCCGAGAGCCGCCCCGCATCGTGGCAATCCGTGTCGTCTACGGGCTCGTCCTCGCTCGCGACATCGCCGCTCTTCGACAAGGCCATCTTTGATGCGTTCCCGTCCGTGCCCGACATGCCGCCTCAGCCTATGCCCCGCCCGCTCCCGAGCCTTGGGCTCGCCCGGGCGAATTCGTTACACTCGAACGGGAGCCACGGGAGCGGCTCGCCCGTGCGCCCGTTGCCCATGCCGGGATACCCAAACTCGCCGCCCGGGTACAGCAGCTCGGACACGAGCTCGATAATGTCGACGCCGACAATGTCGGTGTCGGACCGGTCGTTCGCGCCGAGTACGGGCTCGTATGGGCGGGATCAGGGCCTGCTAACCCAGAGGCGTTAACCCGCTGCCGTAGTCCGCCCGCACCACCGCTCGGGCATTAGAGTCCTGCCCTGCGTTCGAGTCGGATGCACCCCTGCTGCATATTCCGCTCGTCGACCCACGGGAATATACTACCGTAATATAACCGTAATCGCCATCCGCGCGCTGCGCTTGCTCTTTCATTTCCACTGCTTCCTACTTATTTCCTTCCCTCTTTCTTTCTTTGCAATAGCTTTCGTTACCTATCGATCAAATGCATGTGGTTCGGATTAAATTATTAATGTGCATATGTTCTCTGGATTCTTTGTCGAGTGGTTTTAAATTGAACTCGGGACGAAGAGTGGCTCGCCGGCTGTCCTTTGGCATGGCTTTCGGAGGATAGCGAAGGATTGAAACTGATTTCGGCCGTTTTGATTATTTTTTCGATATCTCATAAATATCCATTCATTGGATGACTTCCCACTAGTTGAACTCCGACTCTACTCAACTTCTACTCGCGAGGCTGGTAATGCCAGGAATTCCAAGGATTGCCGGCAGTTCATTCTGTGTCGGTCGCCGACTCGGATGGTGCCACAGTCGTCGAATTTCGAAAGTCCCCGAATGGGTTGAGGGATAACGGGCGGCCGGGGCGGCAGCGTACACATGTAATAATTCCTCCATAATACGTATGACGATTCAAAAACGCCGCTATATACTGACTAAGATATCAGTACGAGGTGTAGGTATGTGGGGATGGAAAAGTTTGTCCCGTCAAAACCGATCATTAAATTTCCCACGGTTGAATTTCGACTAATCCGAGGTCTTTTGCTGGATCTATGCCCTGTATATGCTGTCGCACAAACTAGTGACGAGTATGGCTCCTTTTTAAATTACGAACAACTGTTGCGCCCAGCTATTACGAACTCACCGGAGATTGTCCACGGATCCCCATCAAATCTAATCAGCACAAGTTGTTCACAACGCCTTTCAGGTTCGAATTCCCCAGAGTCTGAATATTGGCCTGAGCCCCATCGAAGCAACCCACTTTTTTTTGGCATACAGTGGGGCAGTGCGTCCACTGACTGACTCCACATCAAGTAAAAATGATGGTGTGCAATAGATTTAAAGGGCGGTGCAAATATGCATTTCGTTTTAATACACCTTGTGGCATACGACTTAGCCATAGCGGTCAGTGTATTGAATTTTTCAGATCTATGAGAGATCCTATCATGACTCGATTCTGCGCAGCATGGCGCCACGGGCCGGTATGAATGCCGAAGCCAATATGTGGAAAAATGGAACAGAATGTGGGTTCTGCGATGCTCGAATGCCGTCCATGAACTGAATGGCGGCCTCCCGCGGCTTGAGGAAAATCTATCCAACTTTCCTGATTGACAGTCGCCATCTCTGGTCCTGGGAGCCTAACGTACTGGTCACATGTCGTAAATATGCCTCTCGACGGTGACCGTCGACCACCACCATGAAGCTGTTGCCCGCCGTGAAGAAATTGCTCGAGCGGGACGAGCTAAAGGTGATCACTACAAACGTATCTCCGGCCGCTCTGTCCTTATGCTCATCAACTATATCTAACAGGTGTCCCCATTCCCGTACACTGTCGTCTCAGGGCCCACGGCACCCAACACCATAATAATATACGAGGTAATACCTTGGTTTATGCTACCTACAGGGATCTTGAATTCGCGAACAGACCTTGATTCTGTTCCTCAGAGACTCTCGCGCAGCGCGTATTTTCGGGTGCGTTTAGAAAAAGGTTATGGTAGCAGAAGCCTGAGTGGAGTAACGCTAGAGTTCGTCGGACCCTGGATGAATATCTGGTTTCAATGGCGTCGGATAGCATTGTCAGTGCTATTATCAACAGTTTGGAATGTCGAAAAATCTTGTTGGAGGTACGCATAGAAACTGTCGATAATTACTAATATTCTAATTCTGGCGTAGTTGTCCTCGAAACTCGGTCTTGCAGACAATCCGGCCCTGCGGAACGCTCTGCGCGCAGACGAGCAAAGGATAGAAGCCCTTCTTATCCGCATCTTCGACTCAAAGTTTGCGGAGGACTACGTGCTGTGCCTGAAAGGCGATCCAGCTCAGAGTTTTCTCGATGTTGTTCAAGCTGTCGGTGTTCACCCGATTCCCGCACGCTCTATTATTGACGCTGTATTTTAGGCACTTGACAGAGGGTTTTTAATAGCCCAGAAATATAGTCAGACGGCTGGTCGAATAATACGCAAACTATCTGAATCGTGCGATACGCTCCCTTCCGCACTCTTCATAACTGGAGTCACCGGACGAGAGCAACACCCTATATTTGGAGGAGGATATGGTGATATATATAGGGCAAAGTACGGAGACATGACCGTGGCTTTGAAGCATATGCGGCATTTTCTCCGGGGCGCAGACTCACGCAGCCTGCGTTTAGTGAGTTTCTCGCCTCAACAGGGTCGCATTGACTAATAAATTCAGAAATTCTGCCGCGAAGCTCTCGTTTGGAAGGATTTGCACCATCCGCATATCTTGAGTTTTATAGGAATCGATCGTGATTCTTTTCCTTCGTCTCTTTGCATGGTTTCGCCCTGGATGGAACACGGTACCGTCCTGCAATATCTCAAAGATCATGGCCCAGCGAATGTGGATCGACTGGTTCGTGTTCCTCCCTATTGGTTTGCTTGTCACCAACACTATACTCCAGCTTTTTGAGGTCTCGCAAGGCCTTCAATATCTCCATTCTTGCAATATCGTTCATGGTGACTTGCGAGGAGTGCGTAATTTCGTGGAAGTATCTTTTCCATCTGTTGATCGCGCAATGATCTAGACAAATATTCTCGTCAACGAAGACTGGAGTGCTTGTTTGACTGATTTCGGGCTCAGTGTTTTCTCCGACGCCTCCGCCCCTATGAACTCTCCAACTCGAGCGGGAAGCATTCTCTGGATGGCTCCTGAACTAATCGCCCCAGACCGCTTCGGGTGTGAGTTTTCTCGAACCCCAGCAACTGACGTGTATGCGTTTGGGTGTGTCTGCGTAGAGGTAAGAATATTCATTGTTTTCTTTGTCCCACTAAATTAGCGTAGTTGTACACAGGTCGACCTCCGTTTTCCGAACTATCTGAAGGTTCTGCTTTGTTGAAAGTCATTAATGGGGAACGACCAGCACGACCCTCCGCAACACCTGCCATGTCGGATACGCTCTGGAAGCATGTAATGGAGTACTGGGCGGAAAGCCCTGCAGCAGACCTACTATTGAAGTCGTGGTGCAGCATATGGTTTGCCCAGGTGTAGCACAAAAACCAAAACCTTCACGCCGCTTACGACCCCTTCCATTACCAAACATGTTACGACCTCTTCCAAACACACCTGGACCGCCTCCCAGACATGACCTTTTACGCCGCACCGCATGGTCAAAAACGGAGTGGAGCAACCAAAGCGATTACGACCACTTCCGTTGCCAAACACGTTGCGACCACTTCCAAGCACACCTGCCAGAAATAACAATTCGGTACCTCAGCCCATGATCAGGAACGATAGTCCTGAAGGAGACGTTTTGGCAAAACAGCCCGGGAGCAGCAAGGATGTATCACCCACCACTCCTGAGGTATAGTCTGAAACAACCCTACATAATTGATATTAATGTCTGGTGCAAACTAGTGGTGGACGGTACGCTCCAGGTACAAGCCTAGACTTCCTGACGAACTTTTCATCACGAAGGGGGAAGTCATGCGGATGTTGGCGAAGTATACGGACGGATGGGCGCTGTGCGAGGATGAGCGCGGAAAGCAGGGGGTGGTTCCCGCAGAGTGCCTCAAACCACTGCGCGCCGGAATTTCGGGCGATCAAGGGAAGGGTCCTGTGTCACTGGTCCCGGTCAGCAACGATTCCTTGTCGGACCTGAGCGAAGACGCGACATTCCCGTCGACCCCACTCTCTGCTGGACAAGAGATGACTATCCCCGCGAACGACAACACGCAACAATCTGCTAACTGCGAGTTGGCCCCTCACATCATCTCAACAGGCAAGGCCATGCAACAGGTGTTCCAGGAATTGGAAATCGGTGTAGGGAATGAGACACGGCTCAGTCGGCGGCTGGCAACAGCCACTGAAGATCTCAGCACCACAGCCATCACGGTTCGTCTCTCAGGTTTAAAAAGGTGCCTGTGTGCATCTGACTTACAAATTGGCGCAGGAGTTCTACAAGAACTGCATCGAGTCACAGAAGTTCATTTCTGGGCAAATATCATCGGCTTTCCCTGACGTGGAACTACTGCTGGCAGAGGACCAGGAAGCCCGGGACGCGCGGGGCAAGAGGAACGCTGACGTACCGGCTGGCAACGGGCGCGCTTCAGACCTTGCAACAGCAGCGTTAACGCGCGAGGAGGTGCTACTTCAGGGCTTACTTACTGCCACCGAGGGGCTCCTGGAGGCGTTCAGGCTCAAGCGCATGGCCTTAGAGCCCGAGACGCCCCCTCCAGCATACGGCGCTTGAAATCGATTCAAATCACATCACATTGTAAAATTATCCTGTATTTATACTCACATTCATTGTATTTCTCGTTATATACGTGCCCAGAATTTCGACGACTCACGCCAATAGTAACTCAGATATAACATGGTACAGCAATCATTTGTGGAAAACAATAGAATTGGGTTCGATCAGTGGTCGGACCAACCCACTGGGCAAAGTCGGACTCGGTCAGTGGTAGAAATTCATAGAAGCCGGGCTGGCTGGGTTTGGGTCCGCTCCATAATGAAACCCCAGTGGTTGGAATTTGGTTGGGGGCAATCATATTATGGGTTATTTCTGTGGTTGAAACACGATCACGTGGCTATATCAATTCAAGCGAAGCGTTACCCAAGCTCGCCGATATGTCAGGTTCTTCGCGACTTATGTCATCAGCAGCTTTTGAACCTGCTAATGGGAGGGTAAATTTAGCACCGATCCCATCTGCTGGTGCTCCTGGTAGCGCGTCTACCGCAATTTCGGTCGTTAGCCGACTAGGTACTGCGTTCTCGCTCCGTCCAAGATTGGCTCCGTCTTATGATATGATGCCGAGACAGCCATTGGACACAATTTTTATATCAAGGAATAGTTACACTTCCCCTGAACATGAACAGTTCGTTCTTATTGACGGCATTGCCCGACGTGAGCCCGAACGGCGCAAAAGCAGACATCTCCGAAGCGTCAACCGTCCAGATTTCATCCAGAAGAGCTTTCGGGCGACTCCCACTCTCATACTTCCTGCTCAGAAAAGGACTTGCCAATGTGCTGACCCGGTAAGAAAGAAGTTTCAAGTATAAAGTGATATACGTACACGACATTCATGATCCACAACTTGCAATTCCAAAGAAAGACCCTAATACGCATATGTAACGCAAGGTTGCCGAAGGCATTTCGTCAGAGAAAGAGCATCAGAAGCGCCTTGATCATAGGAAGCACTGAGAGCAGATGGTTCAACGGCATGAATTTAAATTTTCAACATATCTGGCGTGTGTCAAGATCCTATCAAATAGCGAGAGCTTGGCGAGAGCCCAGTGCGCGTATGTACAGTGAGCACGAATGCAACGAAGCCAGAAAGTACTCATGTTCATTCCCGTCTAATAGTCAAGGTGGCAAACTTTCAGCAGGATGTTACTAGCAGCTGGTAGCAGTTAGTAATTGCGCAACGCCCCACAGCTGAACTGAGTTAGCTAACCTATAATTTCCCGATTCGAATTTGACAGTCGCCATCATGAATTCGAAGGCGTGGGCGTGAGTCTTTCTTTTCTTGTTCTCATGCTTCGGCGCCTAAGTTCTCGTTCTCTCTGCTCTGAGCTCTCTCCATTCCTCTGCGTTTCACCTCGCGTGAAATATGGTGTCGGTGTCCATCCCATTCATGTGCGCTTTCTTGGCCTCATTCTGGATTTACTATGGCCGAGCTGCACTCGTTAATGTCACGATCGAGGACTCGAGTCCCCTTGTGCAATACAACTGCACCGTCCTGAAATGTGACGCGGATACGGCCAACACCAATCCCTGCGGCCTCACAGGGTTCAACGACCGCACATTGACGTTAACAGCGACCGGGACGGCATGCGAAATAACCATTCCTTTCTCAGGTGAGTCGAGTTGCTTCAAAGATTTCAAAAGAATCGTTCTGAGATTTGACCTGATTCAACTAAAGGGGCCGCGGTCTACGCCTTTGTCGCATGCGCATCCTTTAGGAACTGTGAATTTGAGATTGACAACAATGGAGTCCATGCCAATCTTGAGCCGACGAATAATGTGGCCACGGATGTCGGGTTGTCATACTACAACACATCCCTGCCCAACGGCGCGCACACGCTGGTTATTACCACTACCAATGCAATGACATTTGATTCCGTCTTATACACGTACGTAGGTGCCATGTTTTCTAGCCCATTGGCGTCTCAAGAAATGATTTAGGTTCGACGACGCGGTTACGCAAGTGGCGGCACAACCCGCATCCAGCACCACCTCGGGCTCGACCTCATCGGCCTCATCTCCTCCGACCGACTTACCTCAGACCAACTCGCCTGTCAGTACTTCTGCCCTGAAGAAGAGCACGCCTCTCAGCGCGATCGTGGGGGGCGTCCTAGGCGGGCTACTTATAGCCATCTTGGCGGCGCTGATCGCCGTATTCTTCAAACGACGGTCGGGACACAACAATGCGATGCTCTGGCGTACATCTCCAGGCGAACCTGATCCACCGCCCAACGCCGGGGTTGCAGAGAGCGCCCCGCGAGGCCATGATGACGCTGCTTTCACCACAGAACAGATCAGCCTTTTGCAAGCAGCGCTCCAGACGCTTCGGGCGGAGCGGATCCCGAGCGGGAGCGCGATCACGAGGCCGGCGGACCAGGTCCCCAGCGCACGCACGAGATCTGCGATTAAGCGGGGACGGACAAGCGCAGCGCAAGAGCAGTCACCGACTTCGCCGGTAGCGGTGGCGGATTCAGTGTCAATGAGCACGAACACTGGTACTGAGCAGCGCCTGGAACGGGAGAGACAGATGGAAGAGTTACCACCGCATTATTCTGTTGTATACCCTAGGCGGGAGTGAAAACATCTACGGCCGGTTTTTTTGGTTGGGACACGCCGAAGAGAGAAATTTTGGTTAGCTTGGATGGGTGCCGTGATAATCCGCTCTATTGCAAATTGGGTTGCCGGTACTCGCTTCAACTGCTTGAGCCACAGAATCTCGGTGAGTGCAGAGTGACCGTTGCCCATTGACAGTTGAACTGTTGAACCAGGATGCCGTGTAAAGTGGAAAATGGCAAACGAACCTTTGGTTGCGGCCACGACTCTTGAGCTCAGGACGTCGGGATTGGAAGACGTTTGTGGCCGCTGAGGATACCGATATTTCGGCGTGGAACCGCAAGTTCAAGTTACTGTAGAAGAGTATTTGAAGTTCCTGCGCGGAGAGGTGCGGAATCAGTACATAGCAAGCCAAACCAGCGGCGCATGGTGGGTACTGGAGAGTCGTACACTTGCAGCTGAGGAGACGCAGTTTGAATGTACATGATATGGCACCAAGAGTCCGAGAGTCCGAAACTGTACATGGCTGTTCGCGCGGAAGAAGAAAAAGGAAGAAAACCAACAAGTGGAATGATGCCAACATCGATGCCATCAAACCCGTTTCCTTCCTCCTCCTCCTCCTCCTCCTTCGACACTTTCAATTTGCCACAGCTTCGCTTTGTTCGACACTTCACGTTTCCACTGGGAACATAAATTAACAAGGATCTTCTTGGCTAGAAATCCAGTCGCCGCGAAACGGGTTCTCCTCTGGGATGGGAAGCACGAGAAAAAATCTCACACGATAGAACCTGCACTATGACACTATACGGATGATTCAAGTGTTATCTGAGGACTCAATATGGTATAGTTCCTAAATTGGATCGTCCACGACCTCCAGGACCACACCCATTCGTGAAACTTGACACGCGGCTCCGAGGATAATTATACATGCCACGCCTCTTCCCACTGCACTGGCGCTCCACGTTCCTCTTTTGCACCAGTGGTTCTCCGGAAGAGTATCGGATCCAGGCACTTCAATTAAAAAAATTCGATCCGTCGAACATTCGGCTCATAGGTCCTGTCGCAAAGAACTTCTTAGCCTCGTTTACTTGGAACCTGGCAAATGATAAACGGGCAAATTCAACTGGTATGTTCCTGTCCTTTCTGTTTTTGGTTCCGCTCTCTCGGAGCCCTTCTGATCAGTGATAGACCATCTGCTATAGCTCCACCTGTCCGTTATGCCGCGGAATTTCTCCAGAATAACGTAAATGCTTTCGGATCACTTCATTTCCTCTTTGTCCTGGATCCTCTTTCTGGTCTCCAAGAAAAACCAAACCGCTGGCCTTTTCTTGCTCTTCCAGGCGTCGAGCGCTGTCGGTTCTCCACCGTCGCAGAACCGTCGACTTGGTAAGTCTCGTGCTCTTATCTTATCGATCTGCGTCTTATCTTATCCCACACGATAATCTGATAAGAAGAAGAAGATCAGTCGCCATCGAGTCGCTAGATTTTGTTTAGCCAGATGGTCTCCGGAAATCCAGATGGGGCGCATAAATTTCCGCATTTCAACTGCGCTGTATCCAAGTTTTACTTTGACAAATCTCTGGCCCATTCTAGGATCGCACTGCCAGGATTGGATTCACCAAATGGAATGGGGTCTCTCTCTTTCAATCTCATTCGCAACACGGCAATCTGATAAGGAGTCGAAATGCCAAGACGGTAGACGCATTCGGCTTATTTCTCCCTCGCCTCACATTGGGAAATCATCATAGTACGTTTTTCTAAAAATTCTCGCGTTCTCGCCGCTCTATAAGACGATTCGCTGCCAGCATGGTTGCGCAGCTCCACCTCCTTCCTGCCCCAAATGGACCGCCCCTCCGCCATCCTTGCGCAAACCGTCGACCCCGACCGTGTCCCCCGTATCTTGTTAGCCAATCTGTACCCAAAGCAAGTATGGTACTTCATGGCCACGTTCATCGCACTCGTCGCGGTCTGCCACATTATCTCCGTTGTGCACGCCCGCTTGACCCGTACATATGCTCCGCCGCCGACGGATGCGCCCTTGAGGCACGGCGTGTCGTGGCGGCGTCTGCCTCTAGCAACTCTCAACCTCTTCCGCACAATCACATTCCGGTGGTCCATCGTTATAGCGGGCTCGTATACACTCAACGTCGCCGACTTTCTCCTCGGTGCAATGTATCTCACGGTTCTTTTTACGTGGACTTTTATTAACAGTACGTCGCCTCCCGCTGATGGTTTCTATTTTAAAAAAATTCGGGCCTTCCCAGCGAAAAACTCCAAGGGCCTGAAATATGATCCCAAATACTGGGCCAACCGCTGTGCGCACATTGCGGGATCGCAGCTGCCCTTGATGACGGCGTTCGGGATGAAGAACAACTTCATGTCATGTGTGTTTAACTGTTCAAGTCACAGAAGGTCCTAGCTAACTTTCCGGTCCGCAGTTCTCGCCGGCGTTAGCTTCGACAAGGCGAGTTGTTTACGAGCCTTGCCTCATCTCCCACTTATGACCATTCAAATTGCAGCTCGAACATTTACACCGCGTAATGGCGCGTGTCATTTGTGTGTTGTTCTGGGTGCATGGCTACGGCCGCGTAAGTCCAGTCGCTCTTCCTCATCTACTTACAGTAAACGTCCACTATTTTGCCATCATTCCAGGCCAGCCTTAGGTATGTATTTATTTCTCGCAGTTCGACCTACGCTGTGCTTACAATTATAGTTTTGGGGACCTAACGACAGAATATTGGTTCAGAATAGGTGTCGCGGGTGCCTCTGCCCTCACTCTCCTCTGCCTTCTTTCGATCCGCCCGCTCCGTTCGCGCAGTTACGAAGTCTTCATGTATCTTCATCTCGTACTGGGCGTAATCACGCTCGCAGGCGCGTACGTACACTCTGCTGAATTCGGGTGCGTCTCATCTCATCTCCCAATATCCAACGTCCTGGTTGGACTGATTCGTTGTTTCGCCCATGGAGGTACGAAGTATATATCTGGCCCTCGTTTTTCCTCTGGGGGCTAGACCGCTTCCTTCGCCTCGTACGCATCTGCGTCGTGAACTCGCAGCTTTTCAAATCGGGTACGGGCAAACCACATGTCACATCGGATGTCACCGTTACTGTCCTCTCGCCCCACTTCCTCCGCATCCTCGTCGACGCGCCCCCGTATTTCTTCTGGCGCCCGGGCCAGAGCGCCTATCTCACGATCTACGGCGCGTACCGAACCTCGCTCGTCGAGGCGCACCCGTTCACCGTTGCAAACGCGCCTCACTGGCTGGAAGACGACCCGTTGCCGGGTGACGAACCGGCGTCCTCGGTGAAAGAAGGTTCAAACGAGGAGAAAGGCGGCTTGAGCCGGACGAAGGAGACCGGCATCGACAAGTCCAAGGATCGCCCCCAGTTAAAGTTCATCCTCCGCGTCCGCGAGGGATTCACGAAGCGGCTGGTCGACTCCGTTCTGGCGCATCCCGAGAGCAATAGCGGCGTGAGCCGATCGTTCAAGGCGTTTGTGGATGGACCATACAGCTCGCCACCCGTCATGAGGGGTTTTGAGACGGTCGTTTTGATTTGTGGTGCGTCTACATTTTTTTCCACGATATCCACATTTAAACATGGCGGGATTTGTGTTTACTCGTGTTCTTTAGGTGGTTCTGGTGTTTCTTTCGCGCTTCCTCTTTTCCTGGACCTCATGCAGTCAGTCGGTTTGGTGTGATTTCAAAATTCAGAACATATACAAACCTCTTTTTTTTTTTGGCAGGGCGGCCCGAGTCAAAACAAACCCACGCTGTAAACGCGTTGTCTTCGTATGGGCTGTTCGGGATCCCGGTGCGTATGCGTATCGAGATCCCTACACAGTTCAATGTAACGTAACATTCACGCTGACCCCAAATCCAATAGATCAACTGAACTGGATCGCCGACGACGTCACACACGCGCTCTCCAGTATTTCTTCTAATAGTGGAAGTGATATGGCCCCCGCTATCAACATCAGGCTGTACGTCACCACCGCTGCTGCAGACACGCAGTCGTTCGAGGGCGAGGACCGGCCGCTCGATGCTTCCGATCCCGAGGCACCTGAGTCCACCGTAGTAGGCACAGATCCAATCCCAGCATCGCGCGCGCCGAGAATATCGACCCCACGGCAAAGGACCGCCTGCTCGCCGTGCCCGGTGTGCAGCTCATATACGGTCGTCCGGATATCAAAGGCATTGTGGGGACTGAGATCGCGGAGGCTCGTGGGGCAGTCGGCATTACTGGTGCGTACCCTGTCTTTTCTTTTCCTGCCATGTCACGGTAGACCGCTTACTTATTTTTGCGATCACAGTCTGCGGAACGGCCGAGCTCGCGCAGAGTGTGCGTAACGCGCTGAGAGACGGGATCGCGCGGTTTTTGGATGTGTTGCGTGGGGGCCCGAGTGTGTTGCTCCATGTTGAGGGGTTCGGAAATACTTGAGGTGTTCTGTGCGGTTGTCGGAAAAACACGATTGGTCCGGATGGCTTTCTAGACTGGTGCGCCTGGCAAGAGGCCTCCCTGAATGCTAAAGACTCCTGAACGCACGGGCTGGTAGTAAGATTTAAGTGCACTAGACAGTAAAAATGAATATTTGTCTAACACGCGGTTTTACTGATCGGCCGCTTTCCAAAAATCTGGTAGACTGTGCACCGCATCTTGACCGATCTGGCCTCGATACTTGTATCTGTTATCATAAATATGATTGTGCCCCAAAAGAACCACTGACCGAGCCGGCATCAAAACACTGACCGAGCCCGCCACCAAAACCACTGACCGAGCCCAAGTTTCAACTGCTAACAGAGCCCAAACCCAACCACTGACCGAGCCCGTTTTAAGCACTGACCGAGCCCGGCTTTTGGACCACTGACTGAGCCCAACTTTTGGACCACTGACTGAGCCCAACTTTTGGCTGCTCCAACTACTGACCGAGCCCAACTTTTAACTCCTCCAACCACTGACCGAGCCCAATTTTTAATTGGTCCAACTACGGACCGAGCCCGACTTTGAATTGGTCCAACTAGTGATTGAGCCCAACTTTGAGTCGTTATATTTTCAACCGTACTTAGCTATAATTAAATTTTCGTCTGTTATGGGTCTACGAAAGAGCAAAACATGTTATTGCCTTTTTAAGTTATTGACCCAGCCCAAAGTTGCACTTATTATTGATGCAGCCACCTGGCAGTTTAAATTATTGATTTGAGCTATATTTCGCCGTATTGATCCAGCATCTTTCACCTTACTGACTTGACCCAACTTTTACCGATGTTGACTGGACCCCAGTTTTCTGCTATTGAATTGGCCATTTCAGTTGTTGACTCAGCATTTGCCGGTTATTGAATCAACCCACCTTTTTTGATAGTCACGTTGTAGAATCAACCTTATCCTTTTCATACGCTCCAGTTATTGAACCAACCCAAATTTATTTCATACATGATCTGAGTTCTATGCTAATTTGTTCGCTTACAGGTTATTGATTGAACACAACTTTTCTGGTGCCTCTACATATGAAACCAACCGAACTTTCGTGCAGTCACCTTATTGATTCGACGCGACTTTTGAGCCGCCTAGTTATTTATCTAACCACACTTTTTCAGCAGAATCCATTCTGCTGTGATTTTTCTATGATTGATACTTGGCCCCAGCAGAAAACTGATGGCTGTCCTCAATCCCGATGGCTCCAGTTCACAAGGTGCCGTTTTCCTTATTTTATTGCAGGACTTACAGCGGCACATATACTCAAACCCTTCACTACTAAGGCAACCCCAGTTTGACAAGCCCCACTTCTAGTGGCCGTCCCAATTACGTGTCTACAGTTTCCAACTTGAACGCGTCAAACGCGTAACTCGATCCAAACGCGTCAGACGCGTCTACACCCAATTTGACGCGTCTCTGCAAATACAACCAATTTGACGCGTCCGAGTCTCCGCAAATACAAAGGCATCCGATCATTGATTAGACGTGTCCAATGCAATCTCAGGCGACATTGGCGCCATTAGATTCAATTCAGCCAAATATTGAACGGAAAGTCTTTGAATTGGCAATGTGTTTAACGTGACTCGAGAAAGTGTAGTCGGTTCAATAATCAAGTGGCCCAAAAAGTCAGGTCAGTTCAATAACCGACGCGTCAAAAAATGTAAGGTTGGTTCAGTAATGTGACATCCTCAAAAGTATGGTTGTTTCAATAACCTCGCTGGTTGCAAAGGGAGGTTGCTTCAATAACGTGACATTTGAAAAAGCAAGGTCAGTTCAACAACTTGACGTCCAAAAAAACCGAGCTTATTTCAACAACGTGACTGGGTTAGTTACACAGTAAAAAATGTTGGGCAGGTCAGTAAGTCACAAAGTGAGGTTGTATCAATAAGATTGAGGTTGTCAAGTCAATAACTAGACGAAGACTGGATCAATATGGCAGCAGCCAAAAGTGAAGGAAGATCCGTAGCCAAAAAGACAAGTTGGATCCGGAAAGGTCGTTCAGGCTGGATCAATAACCGCAAAAGGCAATAACATATTTTCGTACGAAATTCGGTGGTCTAATCGACTTGAGTGGACAGCGAAAGCACGGCTTTCTCCGAGCCGGCCCGTTTGCGCAAGGAGCCGGCTTCCTGAACCTCACGAGGAACTCAAGAGACTGTGAGTTTAGCCGAAAATGCGACTCCCGAAGGGAGCCCGAGTGGATTAAATGTGCGTAGGTATAGTAAAGTACGGAGGACAGAAAGAGAAAGGAGGTGACGGGAGCGGAAGTAAAAGTGACGCGAGGGGAGGGAGGAGCGAGAGACGGGAAACTAATAAATCTAGGGTAAGAGGTAGATGTAATCGACTAGGGTGGGTAGAGCACGAAACTAGTGACGCGTGAATTTTTAGTTTCTGGAACAAGAGCACGGAGGGAATAAATCTTAGTACCTAGTGACGCGTGAAGACTTGTGGAGGAGCAGCGGCTCTGAGAGTCTGGTGGTGCACTAGAAGATTTAATAGCCAACTAGACTGTCGGCTTATTCGCGAGTACGACTCTCTCAAGCGGACGTACTGTGATGTGTTGCACCAAGTCGGACGCGAAAGGCTGGCGAACACTTGGTGGCTGGATTCAACGGAGAAAACTAATCCAGACAACAGTCTCGAATCAGGTTCCGAATGCACGGCTACCAGTCTCGAGGAGACTTACCTGGGGCGAGCAATGAGGGAGCGGGAGATGAGGGGCTCTTCCCCATGGTCACCCCAGGTTTTAACGTGAACTGGTGAGTCCAAGCGCGAGTGAGACACAAGATTGTTCGGCTCACTGTTGTTCACGCTTGGACCTCCAGCAGCGGCGTGCTGTCCTTGAGCCGGCAAGGACCAAGCAAAGACGCATCTCGTGACCGAGAATGCGGAGCTTGAATTGTGGCCGGCGAATGTTCCAACCAAGCTCGGAGGTGATCCAGCTACCAACATTGAACCTTCCGGCCCCTTCTGCCCGTGCAGAGACTCGTTGCGCACAGTCGATTAGACTCGCGTAAACATTCTCTTTAAACACCATGAAACACGGTCACGTGAATCCGTTCAACGTGGTGCCTAAAGTTGAAGCCGATGGTTCAAGTTCTTCGCGACTGATCTAAAGCTTGATCCCTGTTTGCGCTATTTCGGTGAATAATAATCTGGCCACAGTGTGTACGTACGAAGTTGTGTCGGTGTGAGCGTTGCGCTCACAAGATCGGACGACGGCCCGATTCGGATTCGATTCCCTCAGGCTCTGACAAAGTGTTTTCCAAGTCCACTGCATACATCTCGGCTGCCCCATTTTGAATAAATTCGAGGGTCGCCGTGACCGTGGCCAACTAAAACAGTCGCCGCTATGGTTGACATGATTATTTCAACACCAGTCGGTCAATGGGATCGGCTCCTTAATCGCGAGAAATATTGAGTGCCTACTATCAAAGTTGAGCCATGAATTATGGTGAGCACAAAAATACCAAGGGCTGGAAAAAAAAACATCTGGTGCGGAGTTAGCACTACCCCGGTAACTCTGGAGATTTTTCCGCCAGAAGTGGATGAGTTAGAATGACTTTTAAGCGACAGTGGAGGTGGACGGAACTGCCGGACTAGATTGAATCTGGTTGGGTTACTCACTGCATCAGCATTGGCCGCAGAGACTATTAAACCAGCCGTAGAAATAAATCGACGGTGTGATCGGCGCTGCCGTGCACAGGGCAGATAGGTGAGACTCCTCCGATTTATATGTAAGCCAGGATAATCTACACAATCAAGTGGTGAGCAAAAACGAGTCTGCACGGGCAGGAGACGGACAAGCAAGTTCATGCAAACGTGCACGAAATTGGCCACTCCTCTTAGCCAAGAGCAAAATAATCTAATCGGTATGTTGACTCTTGAACAGCGCTCAAATCGGCTAGACGGTAACTCTCGCGGATAACACAACTGAGATATTATGGAAGGCGGAGCGCCGACGGCGAACGCAAGAGTTGCCACCACATTATTCTGCTATATACCCTAGGCAGGAGTGAAAAATCTATGGCTGGTTTTTTTTGGTTGAAACACGCCGAAGAGTCGCCGCAGGAGAGATTTTGGTTAGCGTGGATGGGTGCCGTGATAATCAGTTCTATTGCAGATTGGGGTGTACTTGCTTCAACTGCTTGAACCACGGAATCTCGGAAAGTGCAGAGTGACCGTTGCCCAGTTGAATCGTTGAACCAGGGTGCCATGTAAAGTGGAAAATGGCAAACGAACCTACGACTCTTGAACTCAGGATGTCAGGATTGGAAAATATTTGTGGCCGCTGAGGATAACAATTAATTCCGCATGAATCCGCAAGCTCAAGTTGCTGTAGAAGAGCGTTTGAAGTTCCTGCGCGGTTTATGATTTTATGGAAGCGAGTAGGCAGCGGCGGAGAGGTGCAGAATCAATAGATAGGTTGCGCAAAAGCCGCACGAGCCGCATGCAGCATCTTGTGCATTGTGCAATGCCGTGGCTTTTTCTTCGCTGTTCTTGGTTCTTGTCTCTCGAAGTACCATTCAATACCCCCTACATCTCATAATCCACTCTCAAGAGTGTTATATTGTGCACCCGTGGGAGGCCACATTTCTCAAGTATCACGAAGGCATCACTCGCTTTTCCCATACTTTCACATCGGCCATGCAGCAGAGGCCATGCCAAGGATCTTCCCTTTTCCCACAGCACCTCTCCTTCACCTCAGGTAAGCTTATATTACAACAGTTAATTGACACCTCTCAGATTTCAAATTTGCCGTGCGGCTTTGCACAATGCACAAGATGCTGCATGCGGCTCGTGCGGCTTTTGCGCAACCTATCTAATTTCTTGCCTAGAAACCCAATCGCCGCAGAACGGGTTCTCCTCTGGGATGGGAAGCACGAGAAAAAATCTCACATGATAGAACCTACACTATAACACTACATCAGCAAACCCTGATTTTGGCCGTAGTGGCTGTAGTTCGGCTGTAGTTGCTGTAGTTCCGGCACTTTTACGTAGTGCTGTGTAGTTCTCTGTAGTAGCCGGGCCTCTACGTAGTTCCTGCAGTTGGAGAGGTACTATGTAGTCCTCTGTAGTATGGTCAATCTATGTAGTGAGCCTGTAGAAATTCTGGTTCTACATAGTTCGGGCTGCACACTTTCTATCACACACAAACAACGCGTCTTGTTTACTCTGCGTGGGAAAGTAACGCATACGTGCTTTTGTGACTGGACGCGACAAAAGTTGACACAATGTGTCAGTTCTCCAGAGGGCAAGAGAACTTTGCAACAATGCTCAATGTATTCCTTTCCGTGGGATGATATTTCACCTCTCAGACACACATTTAGGCCAAATTCTAAGGGTGTAAAATTTCCAAACCGCCGGCTCCAGGAAAGTATTTTGCGATTTGCGGCTTAACGAAGGCAATTCTTGCAAATTGACCTTAGACAAGTCTTGTAGCTCTCGTTGAGCTCTACAACTTTGGTTTTTGACATCTATTTTTAGACCAATGACCACAAATGTTCATTTTCAGTTGTATTCACCCAATTCATTGGTCTATTTCCCTCTTAATAATATTTTCTTCATGATACACAAGAAGGATGTGAATCTTTGTGGTGAGGTAGCAGTTGAAGAGCGTTGAAGCCTGGGCAACAGTGTGGACCCCATATCACACTTGAGTTTCTATATGTATCTATGGTCACTTTGAGAGAGCGGTTATTTTGCTCACTTAAGTATTTTCTCTGTTCGCGCGAGGTCATAAGTTCGATTCCCGCCAGAAGCAGTTCAATTAATTTAATTTAATGCGTAAATAAAAGTAGTCAGTAAAAGTATGTTATCACAGGTCTGTTCATTAGAAATTGTAAGTAAAGTCAATAGAAGCTTGAAACAAAGAGTGCAACAGCGACAAATTTTTCTGACGGACTGCGGGTAAACTACAGAGTTCTACAGAAGAACTACAGTCCAACTACGAGAGACTACGTAAACTGGCCTGGACTACGCAGAACTACACAGGTGGTACCTTAAACTACAGTAACTACGGCCACTACAGAGACTATACTAACTACGTAGAGCTACGTAGCACACCCAGGTTTTGCTGATGCTATACGGATGATTCGAATGTTATCTGAGGACCCCAATCTTTCCTATGTGGTATAGTTCCCAAATTGGATCGTCCGCAACCTCTAGGACCACGCCCATTCGTGATATTTGACACGCGGCTCCGAGGATACTTATACATGCCACGCCTCTTCCCACTCACTGCGGCTTAGCCGGCTTAGCTCATGGTCCCTGAGCGTAGTAGCCGGCTAGACTCGGCCTAGGCTCGGCTAAAAAGACCCTGTTTACCGAGTCTAGCCGGCTACGCTCAGGGACCATGAGCTAAGCCGGCTAAGCCTAGCCGACAGTGGAACGCAGTGACAAGCGCTCCACGCTCCTCTTTTGCACCAGCGGTTCTCCGGAAGAGTGTCGGATCGAGGCACTTCAATTTAAAAAAAATTCGATCTGTCGAACATTCAGCGCATAGGTCCTGTCGCCAAGAACTTCTTAGCCTCGTCTACTTGGAACCTGGCAAATGATAAACGGGCAAATTCGACTGGTACGTTCCTGTCCTTTCTGTTTTGGATTCGCCTCATGATTATGCGCTCTCTTCAATGGAGCCCTTCTGATCAGTGATAGACCATCTGCTATAGATCCACCTGTCCGTTATGCCGCGGAATTTCTCCAGAATAACGTAAATGTTTTCGGTTCAATTCATTCTCTCTTTGTCCTGGATCCTCTTTCTGGTCTCCAAGAAAACGAAACCGCTTGGCCTTTTCTTGGTCTTCCGGGCATCAAACGCTGTTGGTTCTCCGCCGTCGCAGAACCGGCCGCTTGACCGGCCGACTTGAAGTCTCGTGCTCTTATCTCGCGATGAGCCAAGTGGTCTCCCGACATCCAGATGGGGCGCATAAATTTCCGCATTTCAACTGCGCTGTATCCAAGTTGTCCTGCGACAAATCTCTGGCCCATTCTAGGGTCGTACTGCCGGGATTGGATTCACCAAATGGAATGAGGTCTCTCTGTCAATCTCATTCGCAATACCGTAATTTGACACTAGGGGCAAGTCCCACAGGCGTGGTTTCATGGCATTTGATGGGCAGAGGACCTCAGAGGACAGACACTTGCCACAGCCGTATGTCAGAACAAAGAGGGTCGGTATAAATAGTATCGGAATTACGGCCCGACATCGCTGATCACAATTTCCACGGGATAGACCAAAGCCGGCACCTACATACATTCGAACCCCCGGCACATTCACCTGACAGGCGGCACATTCGGGGCTGCAGCCGGCTCATTCAGCGAATGTGCGGCCATTGACTGCATGTCCGGTACATTCGGTTGGCCGCCGCGTCAGTTCAACCACGGCACATTCGTGCCAATAATTGAGAATTGATCCCCCTGCGGGGGGTTGCACTGCCACTTTACCATCGCGTTCCGAGCCTGGAAGCTTTG
The DNA here is from genome assembly GCA_029378395.1 of Mycena leptocephala. NCBI lineage: Eukaryota > Fungi > Basidiomycota > Agaricomycetes > Agaricales > Mycenaceae > Mycena > Mycena leptocephala. Next base: position 52,878 of record JARJLF010000351.1, read on the forward strand.
AATGGCCTCCAAGGCCTAAATAATGAAATGAGCCAAGGCGGAAAAATGATAGACAAAAAGTAACGAAAAGTCTAGATCTCACAACATTAAACCGTGGCGTGGTAAACGTCTGGAGTTGAAAATCGTTGCTCCCGCATCTGGGGCTTGTTTATTAATACAGAGTCGTTCCTGAGTCGTCTGAGTCACCGCTGGCGCCAATGACATGTATTAGAATTTCATTACAATGAATACCTACTAATCAAAGTACTTGTGTGCGGGAATCTCTGTACAAGTATTTCTGAAGTTCAAATATGCGAAAATGAAAGGAGTATTTCGCTGGGCTCGGAGAATGCCGGTTCTTGTAAAAAAATCCCGAGGTCTAGCTGACTGCGGCTTTGGAGGAACAGAAGAGATTTAAAAGGAAAGCGGTTTTCTGAGCAAATCATGTTTGCAGCGAACCACTCCTTAAGTGCTTTAGTATTGAATGACAATCACGATTGGAACCAGCCAAAATTTATTGAAATTTGCACCAGCGTGTAGCCCAATCTATTCATCGAGCGGCGTAGGAATTGAATCACAAAAAATGACAAACCACATTTCTGTCCTCCGTGTCTCGATAATTATCCACTGAGAGAGGCGAACTTGAGACAAATTCACTTGCTACATTGTAGGGATATAGATTAAGCGGGGAAGGCATGAAAACCTATGATCAAGCCTCACCTTTTAACGCGTCCCTCGTCCTCTTGATCGACCGCGATCAGGGCCAATATCACCAAATCATATTCTGCCTTTGAGTCAGGTTTTGGGGGCCAGTGCTGTTGAAAATTTGATTGTGGAATGAAACACATACATAGTACTCCCGCCATGCGAATCCCGTTCAATCTGCTGTCTCCAACGGCCAGGCCCACCGGCAGGCAGCGGAATCTTGGATTTGATACGAGAAAATCTTGTGCACGTATACATCTACCCAGGTGTTTGGGTGATGAGACGGGCCACGAGCGCGACGTACGGAAGTCGATCAATTGACGTCAAAGAAAAGTTGGTCGGTGGCGGGATTATGCTGCGAGTCGTTGGTGCCGTTGGTGGGGATTTTGATGCGCTTTCGACGCGCTGGTGGCCGTTTGGAGTGTGGGGTGGTGGTGGGAGGAGGAAAAGAGGTGGGGCGCGGTTGAAGAAAGACACGTGTCTTTTCCCAGCGTAGTCGGTGCCAAGCCCGGCACATTCCCGAAATGGAATGTGCCGCCCTTGCGTTCACGCGCGGCACATTCGCTCAATGTGCCGCCTATGGGCTGAATGTGCCGGGGCCTCGAATGTATGTAAGTGCCGGGCTTCGTATATACCCCAATTTCCACGTACTTATCAGCGCCTCTCTGTAGCTCTTTTCGCCTTGTTGGATCCTCTGCCAATTCCACGCTTTGCGACTTCCTGCCTCTCCTCTCTGTTTGTTTGTCTTGCTTCTTTGTGTTCTGTTCTGCCAGTGTGCAGCATTGTCACTGTGCCAATCTGAACTTAAGTTGGGAAGTCAGTTGAAGGTTTCTCCGGACTCGAATTCAACATTCTTCTCGATGCCCGAAGAATTGGACCTGACTAAAGATGCATTCAAGGCATCTAAATCCCTTTCAACATGTATGCTTGCATGTTTTTACCTGCATCCGTGCAAGTGTCAATTTGAACTTCAGCTTCGGTTTGCGAAGCAGCACGACTTCATTAAGCACAAATCTTGCATAAGGACTTTCTGTAGTTGAATCAGCTGAGTTAATGGATGAGTGTTTCGCAGGCTAACCTTGTCTGCAGACACTGGGTTTATCCCTTCAATTTGCTATCCCACGCACGCAAATATTTGTCCAAACAAACCATTATAATCCCACCCTCTCACCTGCCTTTCCAACCCACTAGAAAGACCACAGATCTGGAACCACACAAATTTCCCGCACCAAAGTAAGATTATGGTTGTTTTTCCACTTTCTTCAAGTCCCCTCTCTGCAAGCTACAAGTCCTTGACTTCAATTCAAGTTTTACATGTTTCACAAATCATCTGCTCGTACTTTTCAAGCCCTTAAGCTGAAGAGGTGCCTCAAAATTGAAGTGCAATGGAAAAAAAAAGACAGTAACACGAGTCGTGCACATCAATCCGGATTCAAATTGCAGCGAGCCTCTAATGTGGTGTGAGGATTCCAAGATGTATATGTATGGTCTTGGTCATTGTGTACCCATCGACGATGCCCCCACTTAAGGTGTATGTGTGCCACCGGTCCGTGAATCTAATATTTTCTCGGGTACCACTCGAGCCTAGCGTTGCCCGCAAGGTTCTGTCTGTGCTTTAAATGTCGCACATTGTCGTGTGATCGGCCTGCAAAACCCCTCCTCACCCGGATTTTTTCTGGCATGCAGACACTTTCTGCCTGTGGTGTTGCTGCCGCTAATAGCAAGGTCACGCCGACTTGCTTGAAACTGAGAATATTGTTCCCAATATATAGTCATTCAAATCTAATAGTTCGTCTTTCCATTGTTGCAGTTACTGTTTTGCCACTGGTCCCAGGTTGCTAAAATGTGTATACACGGCCAAAATAAACACACATTCATCAGACATTCAACATTGTACTGGCATGCGTAATAACCGTCGGAATATTATTAATCATCCCACTGGTGAAATATTAGTATCATAGAGTACTCATACATAGTAGTCCATCTACGAAGACATAAACCATGTATGGGAGGAAAGATATGAGAAGAAAGCCACCCAACTTGAACTCCAACAAAGATGTAGGAGCACAGGCACGACTGAAAACATGTACGGCTGCGGAGACTGCCGGCCGTAGTCCCATGGTATTTATATCCCGACTCTTTGTTCTCATCCACAAGGCTACGATACTGCCTATCACTGCCGTGGCAAGTGTCATGGCAGTAAGTACCATGAACCCACTCCCACGGCACTTGCCCCCAGTGTGATAAGGAGTTGTAAATGCCAAGGCTATAGACACATTTGGGTTATTTCTCCCTCGCCTCACATTGGAAAATCATAGTGCGTTTTTCTAAAGATTCTCATGTTCTCGCCGCTCTATAAGACGATTCGCTCCCAGCATGGTTGCGCAGCTCCACTTCCTTCCGGAAACAAATGGACCGCCCCTCCGCTATCCTTGCGCAAACCGTCGACCCCGACCGTGCCCCCCGTATCTTGTTCGCCAATCTGTACCCAAAGCAAGTATGGTACTTCATGGCCATGTTCATCGCACTCGTCACGGCTTGCCACATTATCTCCCTTGTGCACGCCCGCTTGACCCGTACATATGCTCCGCCGCTGACGGATACGCCCTTGAGGCACGGAGTGTCGTGGCAGCGCCTGCCTTTAGCAACTCTCAACCTCTTCCGCACTATCACATTCCGGTGGTCCATCGTTATAGCGAGCTCGTATACACTCAACGTCGCTGACTTTCTCCTTGGCGCAATGTACCTCACGGTTCTCTTTACGTGGACTTTTATTAACAGTACGTCGCCTCCCGCTGATGGTTTTTTTTTTAAAAAATCGTGCCTTCCCAGCGAAAAACTCTAAGGGCCTGAAATATGATCCCAAATACTGGGCCAACCGCTGTGTGCACATTGCGGGGTCGCAGCTGCCCTTGATGACGGCGTTCGGGATGAAGAACAACTTCATGTCATGTGCGTTTAACCGTTCAAGTCACAGAAGGTCTTAGCTAACTTTCCGATCCGCAGTTCTCACCGGCGTTAGTTTCGACAAGGCGAGTTGTTTACGAGCCTTGGCTCGTCTCCCAGTTCTGACAATTCAAATTGCAGCTCGAACATTTACACCGCGTGATGGCGCGTGTCATTTGTGTGTTGTTCTGGGTGCATGGCTACGGCCGCGTAAGTCCAGTCGCTCTTCCTCATCTACTTACAGTAAACGTCCACTATTTTGCCATCATTCCAGGCCAGCCTTAGGTATGTATTTATTTCTCGCAGTTCGACCTACGCTGTGCTTACAATTATAGTTTTGGGGACCTAACGACAGAATACTGGTTCAGAATAGGTGTCGCGGGTGCCTCTGCCCTCACTCTCCTCTGCCTTCTTTCGATCCGCCCGCTCCGTTCGCGCAGTTACGAAGTCTTCATGTATCTTCATCTCGTACTGGGCGTAATCACGCTCGCAGGCGCGTACGTACACTCTGCTGAATTCGGGTGCGTCTCATCCTCCAATATTCAACGTCCTTGTTGGACTGATTTATTGTTTCGCCTATGGAGGTACGGAGTATACATCTGGCCCTCGTTTTTCCTCTGGGGGCTAGACCGCTTCCTCCGCCTCGTACGCATCTGCCTCGTGAACTCGCAGCTTTTCAAATCGGACACGGGGAAACCACATGTGACGTCGGATGCCACCGTTACTGTCCTTTCGCCCCACTTCCTCCGCATCCTCGTCGACGCGCCCCCGTATTTCTTCTGGCGCCCGGGCCAGAGCGCCTATCTCACGATCTATGACGCGTACCCAGCCTCGCTCGCGGAGGCGCACCCGTTCACAGTCGCGAACGCGCCCCACTGGCTGGAAGACAACCCGGCGTCCTCGGTGGAAGAAGGTTCAAGTTCAAACGAGGAGAAAGGCGACTTGAGCCGGACAAAGGAGACCGGCATCGGCAAGTCCAAGTATCGCCCCCAGTTAAAGTTCATTCTCCGCGTCCGCGAGGGATTCACGAAGAGGCTGGTCGACTCTGTTCTGGCGAATCCCGATAGCAATGGTGTGAGCCGATCATTCAAGGCATTTGTAGATGGACCTTACAGCTCGCCACCCGACATGGGGGGATTTGAGACGGCCGTTTTGATTTGTGGTGCGTCTATTAGTTTCAACGATATCCGCATTTAAACATGGCGGGATTTGTGTTTACGTTTACTCGTATTCTTTAGGTGGCTCTGGTGTTTCTTTCGCGCTTCCTCTTTTCCTGGACCTCATACAGTCAGTCGGTTTTGCGTGATTCAAGAAAATATCCAAACCCTTGAAATCTTTTCTTTTTTTTTGCAGGGCGGCACGAGCCAAAACAAACCCGCGCTGCAAACGCGTTGTCTTCGTATGGGCCGTTCGGGATCCCGGTGCGTATGCATATCGAGATTCATACACAGTTGAAAGTAACATCCATGCTGACCCCAATAGATCAACTGAACTGGATCGCCGACGACGTCACACACGCTCTCTCCACTATTTCTTCTAAAAGCGATATGGCCCCCGCTATCGACATCAGGCTGTACGTCACCACCGCCGCTGCCGACACCCAGTCGTTTGAGGGCGAGGACCGGCCGCCCGGTGCTTCCGATCCCGAGGCACCTGGGCCCACTGTAGTAGGCACAGATCCCAATCCCAGCATCGCGCGCGCCGAGAATATCGACCCCACGGCGAAGGACCGCCTGCTCGCCGTGCCCGGTGTGCAGCTCATATACGGTCGTCCGGATATCAAAGGCATTGTGGGGACTGAGATCGCGGAGGCTCGTGGGCGGTCGGCATTACTGGTGGGTGCCTTGTCTTTTCTTGCCATCTCTCGATAGACCCCTTACTCATTTTGGTTTTGCGATCACACAGTCTGCGGAACGGCCGAGCTTGCGCAGAGCGTGCGTAACGCGCTGAGAGACGGGATCGCGCGGTTTTTGGATGTGTTGCGTGGGGGCCCGAGTGTGTTGCTCCATGTTGAGGGGTTCGGAAATACTTGAGGTGTTCTGTGCGGTTGTCGGAAAAACACGATTGGTCCGGATGGCTTTTCTAAACTGGTGCGCCTCCCTGAATGCTAAAGACTCCTGAACGCACGGGCTGGTAGTAAGATTTAAGTGTACTAGGACAGTAAAAATGAACATGTCTAAAACGCGGTGTTACTGATCCATGGCCGCTTTCCAAAAATCTGGTAGACTGTGCACCGCATTTTGACCGATCTGGCCTCGATACTTATATCTGTTATGGTTCTATGACATTCGGGGAGTGGTTGAAACACGATCACGTGACCGTTCACTCAACCAACCAAGTGGTGCCCAAAGTTCGCCGATGTTTTAAGTTCTTCGCGACTGCTCCAAAGCCTGATCCATGTTTCTCTGCGCGATATTTTCGGTGCATCAAAACTTTCTGGCCATAGTGTATAAGTACGAAGTTGTGCTGGTGTGAACGTGCCCACAAGACCGGACAACGGCCCGATTCGGATTCGATTCTGTCTGACAAAGCGTTTTCCGAGTCCACATACATCTCGGCTGGCCCATGTTGAATAAGTTCGAGGGTCGCCGTGGCCGACATGATTATTTCGACGCCAGTCAGTCAATGGCTCGGGACTGGCGCCTTGATCGCGAGAAATATTGAGTGCTACCCAAGTGCTACCTATCAGATTTTAGCCATGAATTCTGGTGGTCATGGCAAGACATACCCAGCCATAAATACCAAGTGCTGGAAAAAAACATCTGGTGCGGAGGAGCCCTCACATACTTCGTCACTACGTAGGATTACGGGAGTGCAGCAAGCTCGTTGCATGCCAAATTTGGCATCATGAATGAGCAACCTCGTCAGGTAAGAGGTGGGTCGATTCAAATTGAAATCGGGTGTGACGCATGACCTAGTTGAACCAATTCGACATTCCGACACCTCCCAAAATTTGGGGTGACCGCAGTAAAAAATTCCATTCTCTTTCTCCTTCTGTTTCCAATTCATCGATGTGGTTACAGGCGTTATGATACTAACGGCCTAGAAAACCTATCAGGTTACCCAGTGCAATTGCCGCAACTACATTCATTTGTGATCCAGTCATGTGAATTCATGTTCAACCTGGATTGGATATGTGCAGGGTGGCAAATACAGCCCTGCGGTCACGCGAGTTGTTGTGGATAGTTAGCTATACATCCATTTCAGGCCTTCAAATATTTTCACAATTTCTCTGGGTCGTTCTGGTTGGTATAAAACTCAAAACATTTGACGAATTATGTTTTATACTGACAACCTAGGCATCAATGGCGCATATAGGAATAGCCTCTGGCCTACCTTTACAGCTATTGTTGGAACCAAAGGTGTGAAAGATTTTTTTTCTGGTTTGGGATGTTTTCAAAGAATTCCCGGTATCTCAGTCAGTTTCAAACCTGTTGGCTTGAAAGTTGGATGGATTTACTCAGCTAATTCATGCGAAATTAGTGATAGAAAGAGATGAGGACATATTCCATGAGCTGCAATTTGGGGCCATTTGGAGCGCACAAGTGCTACAGAATGGTTAGAACAGGTTGAATCAACCTAGTTCTTTAGGACAGACAACCTATATGCATTTGAAAACCTGTCATAGAGTCATATTTACAAATTATTGGGTCCATAGTCCTTAGAATCAGTGCAGAACACGAGGACATACAGCTTGCTCAGAAATTATGGTCAGAATGGAATAGATTACAAGGATTTCTGAATTTCTGACTCTATCACATGTTTCTAATTGCACATCGTCCCTCCCTTGCAAGATACTAAGCCATTTGGACATGATATGGCTATGCTAGATCAGATCCACCGCGAAATCGGCCCCAAATCCTAGAACGTTCAATATGAGGTATTTTTACAGGTTTCGTTCTATCAGTAATTGTGTGTGAATTAGCTGAGGAAATCCATCCAACTTTCCCTTCAATTGGGTCAGAATTGAGTGAGATATCAGGAATTCTTTTGAAAATATCCCAAACAAGCAAAAAATCGGCCGTGCCTTCGGTTCCGGCATGAGCTGTAAATCCTAATACTACTCATTTACAAGCCCAGGAGCCCAATAAATAGGTGGCCCACTAATGGTAGCAAAGCGGGACTTATTCAGTGCTACCAGACCATGCAACAGCTGCCCCCGCCGTGGAATTTTCGGTGTCTAAGCCGAATCTTGAACGCGGGGACCTGAAGCACCAACACCGGGATTGTAAAAGTTGCTGAGCAGTGCACCAAATGGTTTTGGGACCATTCACTGAACTCGGATGATGCCAATGATCACTCGTAAGCATAAGCGCTGCAATTCTTAACATAAACTACTCAAACACTGAAATACGTTCAATTGTGCGTGCCATTATGTGCGTACGCGAGTAGAAGCGCCACATGTCAAGTCTAAAAATCAACCAACTGTGCAAGGTACTCACAGTAGTATTGGTGATTCCGATACACTGGAATTGGATCCTCCGAAAAAAAACCCCACACGAATCCGTGGAGGGAGTCGAGCCGGCGCTGGCTGAAGATTGTATAGGATTTCTTTTTAGCTGAACGCACTGCGAGATGACAACTGTCGCACCGGAAACAAATCATCCCAGTGTGGTTGTATGGAGGGGTCGTCCCACTACGTGTTCAGTTACTGCGCTGACTGCGAGAGCCAAGAGAACGGCGCGGTGTCTCATGAGTCGGGTGCCGAGAAATCAGAATAGCGGGCTGTGATGCGCTAGAAAACAAACCTGAAAAGAGTTACTGTCGCGGTAGCCTTGAAGAATGACATACGCACCAAGAGGTAAAAACGGCGTCTGGTGGCCAAAGTCCATGAGATTTATGGACGGTGTTGCCATGATTGGCGAAAACCGGAATCGGCTAGGGATAAAACGATGTGAGTGGTCAGTGGGCTATCGTGGGTATTAACGACAGCGTGTGTGCGTACCGGGGAATGCGAACGACGACATTGCACCGGCAGCTGGAGCCGAAGCGCCGTGTGCCCGTTGTCTGAGTAGAAGGGTGAAATTGTTGAGCTAATGAAAATGGGGGATACCGCCGCTGTGCCTCGCTGCCGTCCCAAAAGAGCGGTCAAAACTGCGACTCATCCATCGCCACCTGCGAGAATGGGAAACATATTAACAGGGTGTCAGTATCGAGCACTGATATTGGCTGGGTACGCACTGCGGAGCCGGTCAGAACGTGCGCAGGGGGTGGGACAAGATGATAGTGGGAGGAGAGGATAAGAATTGTGGATGATTCTAATCAACAACCCCCTTGCTGATGTACGGGGGTTGCTGCTATTCAGCCTCTGATTTGTAAGTCAAGATCTGATGGCAGCAGTGGTGGGAAGGGGCGGGACGTGTTCGGGCTCTTCTTGACGACGAAAAAGGCCAGAATAAGGTTACAAAAATTCGAAGGAAGAAACAGCTACTCGAATTTTTTTGGGCTGAAATCCGGGAATCAATCGCATTTTCACACTTTGGCTCTGCTGGAAGTCAAAAGAGTTCAGAAATAGCGGGGGAAAAAACGAAAAAAAAAAAAAATTAGAGGAGACACGGGCACATACCCTAGAAAATATTGCACTCTTTCGTACCCGCAATGTGGCCAAAATCGACGGCAACAGGCGGGATAACGGTATCAAACCCATTTTCAACCTCCGCTTCGGCCTCACGTGGGGGATTGCTGGATAGGAAATTTCTATCCAGCAACCCCCCGTACACCGACAAGGGGGGTTGCTGATTAGAATAATCCAAGAATTGTGAGGCGCATCAATCGACCGCGAATCGATCAGATGGATGGCCAAATTTAGGCTTGACTTCCCCTTGTCCTGACGAACTTGCACAGTTTTTGGAGCACGCGACTGCTTGCAGCTTCAGACGAGGTTTCAGTCGCTTAGTTTTGGTCGGAAAAGCGAGAGAGTTCATGCGAACGTGCATGGAATTAGCCACTCCTTTCCGCCAAGAGTAAAATAATCTAATCGGTGTGTTGAATCTTGAACAGCGCTCAAGGCAAGTCGGCTAGACGGTAACTCTCGCGAATAACACAACCAAGACATTTTGGACGGCAGAGCGCGCGAACGTCGAACGTAGACAGACTGAGATAGTATCCTTTTTGGAACCCCTGAACGATGCGTAAGCACGGTAAAATAGAGCGGAGGTCAGAGAGGGGCCGAGAATGTCTGAGTTGGGTAACATCGTCCATTAATTCAGATGACTGGGCGAACATATGCAGGTAGAGGAGCGCTCGCACTGGGCGCTGATGAGTAGCGATGGATGAGTATAAGTGCTTGGGCCATAAAGCCAGAGTTCAGATGATCCTTCCGAAACCGAAACCAAGTCCTAAGCGCAGGCGGGTCACTCGATCCTCCCGCGCAACCAGCTCAACAGCCCCTTTGTACCCTCCCTTTCCCACACCCGGCGTGCAGGGACGCGGAATCTGCGCGCATCGCATTAGCACTGAGGATAATGAATGGAGGAAGGAAACAAGGAGGCACGCACACATTCCCATCCACAAGCAATACATCCAGCGGCAACAGCCCCACCTCCGCCGGGAGCTTCCCAATCTCATTATCCCTTAAATCCAACTCCTCCAGCCCCCACCCACTCACGCTCCGATTCCCCTTGAACAAAAGTCCAATGTCGCGAAAGCCGTCCAAATCCGCAATACGATTGCCTCGAATGTGCAGCTGCCTCAGGCCTTTACGCTCCCTACCGTCGGCAGAATCACTGGCGGAAGAGGACAGGATGAGCGCGCTGAGGATCGGGGCAGTTAGGGCAGCACTCGTGAGCGTGTTGTACGCTAAGTTCAGAGTGCGGAGGTTGGGGAAGAGTTCCGCGATGAGAGGGAGGAGCGCCCTCGTCGTCGCGCTGGACACCATCGTCAGCGCTTCCTCCGCCCCAGCGTGCGCCACAGCAACACTATCCCCCAAATTGCACCCCTCCAAACTCAGCTCCTCCAGCCGTGGCAGCAGACCGCCTTCGCCTTCGCCACCGGGTAATGGGGGGAGCACGAAGGTCCTGTCCGACCGCCGGTTGGTGAGGGTGAGCACTTTGAGCGTGGCGGCAAAGGGCTGTGCGGCGATGAGTGAGAGCGGGAGGGTCGCGGTGGGCAGGGCGACGTCGCGCGCTCGTTCGGATGGATCCCGTACACCAGGCGCCGCGAGGGAGAACGCTCTGGAGTGCCCAGCAACTTTGGGAGGCGCCGACGCAGGGAGGACGAGCGTCTCTGTGCGCTGGGTGTAGTACTGCGGGTCCGCCAGCGAAGGGGCCTTCGTCGGCGAGGTCTGGCGCGGGGGCGCTCCCAAGCCCAGACCCGAATCCACATTCCCGGCGGCGGCGGCAGCAGCGGCCGCTCTTGCGCGCCGCTTCCCGCCCTCGGTCAATAACCCCTGCTCCGCCTCGATCTCCCACGCCTCTTTCACCACCGGCTTCGCCGATACCCCGGATTTCGCCTGCCCCGCCTTCCCCGGTGGCGGCGGAAAGCCAATTCCAGCGTCCGGAGCTGCTCCCCTACCCCCGGCGCGCAACTTGGCCCGCCGCTCCGCCTCGATCTCCCACGCCTCCCTCACGATCTTCTTCCCCACCACAACACGCACCACCCCCGCAGGCGGGTCCTCGTTCGTCAGCTCAAACGTCAACTCTTGCTTTAGTTTGAGGCTCGTGAGAGCGACGCGCGCGCCGTTCTCCGTGACCTTCGTCTCGCCGAGATCGAAGACTGAGAGCGCCGAGAACGGCGTTACATTTGAGGACGACGCATGCAAGATGCCCTCGAGCACGGCGTCGGACACGTCGGCCTTCTCGCACCGCAGGACCTTGAGCTTCGCCAGTTTGCTGAGGGCAGCAAACAGCTTTCCGCACGCCTCGGACCCGCCAGATTCCTCTAGAGGGTTACTGGAGAGGTCGAGCGTGACGAGCGCCTTCGGTATGTCGAGGTCGATAGAGGCCGCCGTGAGCTGGTTGTTCGACACGTCGAAGACGGCGAGCTTGGGGAGAGGAACGGAGGCGCGGGTGATCTCGGCCGCGAACAGGCCGACACGAGCGGTGGAGCGCGCCTTGCCGGAGGAAGAGTCGAAGGGCGCGGAAAAGGGGAGGGAGGTGAGTGCGTTGTGGGAGACGTTGAGATTCGAGAGCGCGGGGAGAGAGAATAGATGGGAGGGTAGAGATGTGATGGCGTTGTGCGACAGATCTAGGGTTGTGAGAGCAGCGAGATCGGCAAATTGGTCGGGGAGAGAAACGATCTTGTTTATATGAAGCTGGGGAGCTGTAAGTCAAAATATCGCGAGACAAGGCCAAAACACGATCACGCACGTCTATCGATTTGAGGGACCCGAAGAGCGCGATCTCGGGTTGGATTTCGACGATGTCGTTCCCCCACACCTTCAGGATTTCTAAGTCCTGGGTCTCAAACCAGGCGGGCCCAGGTCGCTTCCGCCGTGGCCCAGTTTCTGCTGCGGGCGGTAGAGGTGGTTCCTCTGGAACAGACTTTAAAGGTTCGGGTGTGATTCCGAGGTGAATGTCAAACAGCGCTGAGGGTATACACTGTAAAGAGCGCGTCGAAAGATTTATAGAACCTTTTAAAACCTGTTAAGATCAGCACGACACAGACATTGCCGGGTGCGCCATACCGGTACTTTTCGCTCGTTCAATTGTATCCCTAAGGGACGGACGTCCTAGGATATCCTCATCCTCTGGTGGAGGCGGGTTGGGTATCGCGTCCGCAAGACTGCTCAGATCGTCCAGCGGACTCACACCTCCGCTTGTCTGCGCCTTCTTCGCCTGCGCACGCTTTTGCGCGATGGCCTCTTTAATGGACAGGGCCTTCGGTGGGGACCCGTCCGGCGCAGATTTCACCTTGTCCATGAAGGAATCTGTATCGGCGTACGGCTTGCGTGGAGACTTGGACGGAGTAGTTGCTCGTGCGAACGTAGATTTCGTCCGGATACGAGGAGTCCCGCTAGACCCCGCTGCCTCGTCCTGCGTAGACTTTGGCGGCTTGTCTAGAAAAGTAGCCTTGGACGGTGTCGTCGCCCGTGCGACCGTGGATTTCGTCCGGATGCGAGGGGTACCAGTGGGCGCAGTCAGTTTGGTGGGAGACGGTGGCGCGTTTCGCGGAGCACCACCACGAGAAGGCTGAGGAATTCGCGACATGGTCCTCCTGGTCGTTGCAAACAGTGAGCTCGCTCAAGGCAAAAGATAGCCTTGATTATGTAATACGTGTCAACCTCTTCTCAACTCTCAGTTACTCTGCCACCAGCTGCCACCTCCAACGGCATACCTCCCATTAACCAGTGGCCAGAGGAGTTTACCGTCCAAGAAGGCCGTCGTTAAGTTGCCAAGGAGAATCATTCGACGTGAAGTTTGCTCTCCGCATCTCCGGCTCAGCTCCCTTTCGAAACCATTTCTCCAACAACTTCACGATTGCAAACAGTGCCCTCAAGGTGTCCATCGTTTTGGTTATCAACTTCGGATAGGCGCTCATTGGCTTTTTTGAGCCCGAATTTCGGCTCGCTCTGGCGGGGTATCTTCCAAACCTCTCGTACTATGTATTTAAATTTGCCAGCAGACCGCCCTCTTGAAACACATGGTGTGGGTCCAATACGCGAAACCATGCAAAGGCCTGTTTTTTTCTTCTCCTGTCAATGTTTCTGTCCAGTTCCTTGAACGGAAAAACGACAAGGCAACCACGAAAGGCACACTCCGCGCCACCAACCTTGCAACGTAAGCATTGTTCGGTCGGGACCTGGATTGAATGTCGAACACCGGTTATTTTGATTCGAACTTGGATTGAGTGCCTGAGAATACTATCACCACATCCCAAAGTATGGTTTCTTTTGATTTTAGGGGAGTGCGGACTAATAGTATATATTCTTTCAAGACTTCCGAGTGAATGTTTACATTTCAACCAGAGAGCGCAGTCCTTCGTTTATTCTTATTTTGGTATCGTGGAAGACGACTGGAACTCAGTGGAGAGAAGCTACCTAAATGCCTCGTAAAATGGGCCTTTTTCTGACGATTCTTCTTCCGCCGACGCGGTTTTACAGAATTTCAAATTTGAACCCGACCTTCGCTCTCTTCCCGGCTGTTCCCGGCGTAGGTTTGATCGTCGTTGCCACAAAGCCTGAATAGAATCAACTTCGAAGGCGTTCCCACCGGCACCAGCGACAGCACGGACATCTACGGACATTTTACGGAAGCTGTCGAATTTTCGCCGCTGGGTTCACGTTTCAAACGAACGAAAACCGGATCAGGCTGGTTGAGATTTTTGCTGTAGAGATGTACCTACTGACATGCTGCCGTAGTAGGAGCTGGGCGGCCCTAGCTCCTCCGGCCTCAAAGGCTCGAGACTCTCATTGGAGTCGGGGAAGGACCCGGAAATTCTAATTCCCCAGGAAGGACTTGCGTCCCAATCGGGGTGTCTCGCTTCGAAAGGTTTATTACTCCATTGAAAGTTGAATATTCGCTGATTTGCCTTTCCTTAAACTGTGGGTGGTTCACTGTGGAAACCCCCCAAGACTCAATAGACAAACAGCATCGAGTAGCAGGAAAACGCCGAATTTGATAAACGCGCCACCAGCTATACACATGCTACTTTCACGGCAATCACGAAGTACGACATTCGCTAGTTCACTGTCTTCTCTCATTGCGTTCCCACTCGCTTAAACCATGGCATATATATTCCCCCACTTCCACTTCCACCCTTAATTCTGCTCTACGATGGCGGTGCTGGACAGGTCCTCTGTGTTCCGTATAATGTATGCTCTTTTCCCCTGGTTCGACGATATATTCACAGATCTGCACAGTTCGCTTTCCATAGCTGGCGGAGACGTACTGCAGACGATCCCGGGTACCTATGCTCTGTACAAGAAGCAATGGGTCCGGCGCAGGCTCAGTCCTTTGTGTTTCTTTTACGCCATGGCGCGCTAGTGTGTATTTCAACCCATTGTCTTGTATTAATCTCACAACGTCGTCCAGCATATCCATTCTTTCGCTTGGAGCCAACGGATACAGTCAGTATGGTGCCTTTTTTTCCCCCACCGTTATTTACCGTCAGGATATAGACGCCTTCTCAAGGAGCTACACTCTTGAAACATGCAAACGCGTGTATATGCTTCCGAATGTAACAGCTCGTGAGTGCATTGCTCTTGCACACACTAATTATCGCTCATATTCGTCTTCAGTCCTTGCTGGAATGGCCGTCCAAGTTGTGGTGTACATTAGGTGAGTTGTTAGCAACCGCCTATATTCGCGAACTCATGGCGTGCCAGGACAACCGCAATATCCAGTCGCTCCAAATATGTTCGATTTGGAATGGGTGCAGTAATGCTACTCGGGTTTCCGGTGCAGACGTTCGGCATTGTATATCACGTATGTTCCGCCTCTATGTTGGAGATTTATACTTATATTTTATCTCCCAGCGAGATGTGCGCCACACTGCCTTGTTGACCTGTTATACTAACTCATTTCCCAACAGCCATTTTTCAACAACGTAGGATTTAGAATGCTCTCTGGATCCCAGTGTCATTAACTTTTGTCTTTGCTTCTTTAGGGATCGTATGTTGTTTCATTGTTGGTTTTGTATTTTAATTTTGACTTGCCATAGATGTAAAGGGAGGGTCCTTCGCCCAGGCGAGGTAAGTTAACTGGCTATTTTCCCGTCAGCCCAATTAATGTCTTGATCAGCCAGACTGGAACATTGTGTAACTCTTTAACGTTTTATCCCTGCCCATATTTATCCATCATTCCTCAGTTATTACAGCACACATATGGTTTTCGATCTGATTGCGTGTGCAACGGCGACGTATTATCTCGTTTACGCCTCCCAGGTTCAAGGAATATTGTAAGACATCTTCCTTGCTGTTGTAACTTCACCACTTTGACCATCAAACCTAGCCGTTTCTCAAAATTGGGGCGCCACATTCTCAGAGATGGATTGTTGTACTTCCTGGTTGTTTTCCTTGCGAATTTGTACGTATACCGCCTCATCATACGCTGCTTGGTGAAAATAACTCACACTTACTCGTCAGATGGGTTGTATTAGAATTTGCGGGTGTTTTTCTGAGCGGCGCTGCGTCGTCCCTACCTCTCGCCGTCGTTCTAATTGGTACGTAACCCTAAAACGATCGCCCCGATGTTTCCCAATCAGCTTCTCTCAGCTATCCAACATCTCGTTCTCAGTACTCAACGCATTAGCTCCTACGACAACAAGGTCTCCACCGCCGATGAAAGCCAATCAGTCAGCCAAGGACCCCCGCGCTTCCGCCAGCCTCGACACCAAGACGTCGAGCTTGAGTCGGCCGCCGTCTTCGTTGTCAGCAACACGTTTGTGGAACCACGCGATCAAAATGCCTCGTCCCAAAGGAGCCAGGAGACAAAAGCGGTGTTTGATCATGAGTCGGGCCGTGCCACTGACATGAAGGCCGACATACCATAAAATAAATCTACTGCGTCCTTTTCTCTGGGTGGTCATGTTTATCGGTAATTATCTATTGGTCATTCAGAATTAAATTTGTTTCGGTCTTCCCAAAACCAATCTTGTGGCAGGTTCTTGTTTAATATAAATCTGGAATCCGAACTTTGCACTTGCCTCGCACTTCATGGTTTCTGGAACTTCGCATTCCTGGGTTTCTGTTTACTCTCAGGAACGCCACTCCGAGCAGGCTCAGGACCCAGGTTCACCAACTGATGGAGGTTAGAACTTCACCGCAATAGCCGGAGATCCGCGTGCGCACCGCCTGTCCATCCTGGTTGCTGTAGAGTTTCATGCGCTTTTCGCACACGATATGCTCTCTCGTGTCGAGTGCCGCACAAATGTGTCTAGGGAGTATCAACTCAATTTTTCCGAAATTGAACCACAGCTCGGGCATCTCGGGCGATCGCCGGTTCTCAAGTTCGTTACCATTAGTTTGCGTTACTTGAACGATGCAAGTCTTCGCTCAGGGAATGGACTTCAATATCGCGATTCCGGGCAATCCAAGTCACGATTATGATTAAGTATCCTCACGAGAATATTAATCTAACCAGGAATTTGAAGCACCCATCCTACACCCAGCGTCTGCCCGTCCTCCGGCCCACCAACACTCGCGCAACCACCATCATCGCCACACCGGGCCCCCGCTGAACACAGCCGCACGCCAGTACGTCCCGTGTACATTGATCAACGCACCCTGCACCGGCGAGCTCGCGAGCCAGGGGAATGATCATTGGTTTAAGGTACTGCCATAGAATGAATAAACTCCGAATTTGGATATAAAATGCTTATGCCAGCGTCAAACAGAGGACCATTCACACATCCCATAAGAAGGATAAGGGACAGCTGTAGAGAGCCGATCCAGGAAATGGTGCTGAGAGGCTGGTCTTTCAGTTGATTGACGCTGTAATGCTGCTCGAAGACGCCAAACTGGGAATAATCAGAAGAAATGTGGTGTATTCATTGGTGTGCACACTGGTTATTACGCCATCTGAACGCAAGTCAGTTTCCACAACGCGTAGCACGGAATGTGGCATAGTAATGGTCACAACACGAGAAGTTGATCATGAAAGCCTAAAAACGAGTAAGTTCTCCCTTACTCCAAAAACAGTACCCCACACGCGCAAACAGCCATCAGGATACTCGCTTTCCGGTCCAGGCGCGACTTGCTCTGTCAAGGAAAGATTTCTCGCTGAGTGCCAAGACGGCGTCGTCCTCCCTGGTGCGCATTGGATGGGAAAGAGATTGAAGAGCACATCTTGATCATTTCCTAGAATCTTGGTCATCTTGGAAAACATATTCTCCGAGAGGATGCGCTGGTTCGAAAGGGGCGCGTCGGGAACGTGACGATGATGTCGTTGTCACGGTCAACTGTTTCCGACTTGTTCCGATATGGTTTTCTTTGATTTCCAGCAACTTAAAAGGCCTCTCCCTGTATTTTCCGCCATTTCTCTGAGTCTCAGAGTACCTTGTGCATCAAAACGTTGTCCGCGTAAGTATGTTCATTGTGCGCGTCCTTACTAAGTAGTCTCTCATAGACAGACGCCACAACAAATTTAGTGCTCGTACCTCGCATGTAAGCGGCATGTTGCAACTTATTCGAGTTATGAAGACGAGAGCATGCATCGCTTGAACTTCCATGAGTGATGTGTACACTCGCAATGGAAGTAAAATGCTCAAAAGCTAATGGCAGAGGTCGAAGCCATCCATAGGCCACCATTTTGTGCAACGCAAAACAGCCATTAGGTGGCTCTGATGGTTGCAGCGCAAAGTCGCTATTCAGTTAACTCTGTTCAACGCTAACATAAGCGCTGAAAAATAAACGGGCTCGCTACTTTAATTGTGCCGACTGTGAGGCCGCTTGTCATCATCAGGTCAGCTGAGAATCACTGAGCTTCTTCAGTGCTACCCACCATGCGAATTTTTCAGTCTCTCGCCCCGCTCATTTTAACCACCACTCTAGGACGATGTACGTCCCAAGTTCCATTGAAAGACATCTTAAACAATGGGCGCATCGTAAACGAGGAGCTTTCCTCCTATATTCAAACTCAGCTTCAAACTAACAATATAACCGGCCTCTCATTGGGCATTATTTTGCCTAACGGTGAAGTGGAATTTGAGGTGTGGGGTAACCGTACAGAGGACGGAGATCCAGTAACACCTGAGGTATGTTTCCGCCTCTTTCTCCAAGCAATCAATCCAGACGTGGCTACGACAGACCATCATGAGCCTGGGATCATGCTCGAAGGTGAGCGAACCCTTCAAGTTCACCCGACCTCTTTCTGGAATCCCGTGTCTCTGAGTCCCTGCCCGAAGGCGTTCTTATCTGCCTCGCTGGGTATCCTCATGCAGAACTTTGCGGATGGGAAGAACAAGACAGCTCTTCCTCATGGTGTGACGGAATTTACCTGGGACACAAAAATGCGCGACCTTCTCCCGGAAGAGTGGATGACCGAAGACGAATGGACGACAGATAAAGCCAGCCTCAAGGATTTGCTTTCGCATGTGACGGGCTTCCCCGCGTGATTTTAGCCCCATGTTTCTTTTCGAACGTTGCTCATTGCTTCCTTTATAGGCACGATGGGTCTTACTCCCCTCAGGACTCTCCGCATGACATAGTTGCTCGAATGAGACATCTTCGTGCAGCGTATGAGCTCCGCCAGCTCTACGAATACACTAATCAGGTAATAAGACCTCTCTCTTCAACGTCGTCAGACTTTGAACATCAAAAAGATGTACTTTACAGGTGCCTATGTCGTGTCGAAATACTCAGGATCGTCATATCGCGATTTCGTGGAGGAGAGCATATTGCTCCCCCTCGGCATGACATCCTCAACACTTTACCCGGACCGAGCTTTCGAAACCGATAAATTCACGCAGTCGTGGACACCATCTGGACGAAGAATCCCGTTTTTCATACCAGAATATACGGCGGACCTGGTTGCCGGTGCGGGAGGTGTTATGTCTACCGTAAAGGACATGGTACGGACATCACTCATTTATATTGACTTCATCTCACCTATGCGCCATCTACAGGCACTGTGGGTCAAAATGTTGCTGAATTCGGGAGTGAATGCCCAAACCAATGCCACAATCATCCCTCGGACCACTTTCGATCTCGCGACGTCCGCTATATCTGTAGCAAATAACAAGGGCAGTACCTCGTTCTCATTGGCTGGGTATGGTCTTGGCTGGGTTCGTATGTCATACCGTGGGCATGAGGTATCCTTTTCCCGTCTGCTGATCTCCACTTCCTCACACATTTTATTTCAGCTTGTTTGGCACAACGGTGGTGCACCAGGCGTAGCGACCATAGTGGATCTATATCCAAACGATGGCTTCGGTGTTGTCATCCTCGCTAACACGCGTGGGGTGAGTGTCACTAGAAACATCGCACTCGCAGTCGCCGACCGTATCCTCGGCCTTCCCAAACTTGACCACGTTGCCAAAGAATTGGGCCCAGAGCCTCAGCCTCAGGCCCGCCCTCATCCAGCTCCACCGCAGATTTTTTCCGGATTCACTGGTGCCTACTCGAATCTGGGCTATGGAAACTTTACACTCTGTAGCAGTCTGTTCCCGACATCCCGCGAATGCCTCGAAATCATCCGAGATTTTAGAACAGTTGATGCCGCTGCTGGAAACCCGACCCATTCCGTAGACCTCTACAGCGCTTGGCCACGGTTCTGGGGTTCGCATCTCCGACTATCCCCAGTCTCCGGAAATGATTATATTGCCAAATTGACGACTCTTTATGTCGATGGCTATGGTTCCAACCACACTCCTTTTGAAGATGTCTCGGATGAGATCATGTCAGCCACATTCATGGTTGAGGACGGAAATGTAGTGGGGCTTGGGCTTTCCGTCGCCGGAGGACAATCTTGGAGGGTCAAGAAAGGCGGCAGTGTCCGGGAGATAGCAGATGTATGGTTTGACAAGCTCTGATATTTGCTTACATGTATTTTAAGCGCTCTTTCCCATCTCTTCCAATGAAAAATCCTGGTTTCGGTGGACCTTAAATTCATGTTATTCTCTTGTACAGAAATATTTTTCGGTCACATAATTTGTAGAGGTCTAAAATTCGAACTAACGATATCCAGTTCATTTGCTCAAAATTTTAATTTGCCAGAGTATTTGGGCTCGTGGAGTAGGATGATGTGGAGGCCGAGTTTGCGTTGTATTAATGCTTGCTTGATTAGGTAGCATGGCTGAGCCTTCACACTTGAACCAACAGGGACAAACAACATTGGGTCCGTGCGCATGCCAGCGGTATAAAAAGATGTTCTGATTTTCTGTGCAACTCATACTTACCTTGATGGCATAGGCCCCTTCACCTCCCTGGGTCTGTGGGCCGTGGGATCACTCCATAGCACGGCGACCCTGTCCATACAGAGTGCGCCTGCGGCTTGTATGTGCTTAGGTGCATGCACCGTCTCAATATTTTCCTGTTCCACCACGGCCACTCGGCTGGGTGGGCCTTTTTTTTTCCGATCCTCT
This sequence comes from Mycena leptocephala, assembly GCA_029378395.1. NCBI lineage: Eukaryota > Fungi > Basidiomycota > Agaricomycetes > Agaricales > Mycenaceae > Mycena > Mycena leptocephala. Next base: position 73,467 of record JARJLF010000351.1, read on the forward strand.
GCTTTCCTAACCCTAACCCTAATTACATCAAAATATCTCGCTTTGACCGGCCTTTTTGGGATGGTATATGTAAATAGTCCGAACTCCTTTATGAATCTAATATTTTCCGGCCATCAATTGTCCTAACCAAATTTAAATTTCTATTGTCTCTGAAATAATTCTGAAATCATTCGTGTTTTCTGAATCATACTGGGAGGCCGTAAAATGAGTTTCAATGCCACGTGTGAGCCAAGATTTCCATGAAAATGAACGCTGGAAACAGTAGTCAGGTTTTGAAAGATTGTTTGGTCCAGTTACTTACAGGTGTCCGCGTCGCCTGGGATGATAAAACTGCCATGAAAATACGGCGAGCACTCTATGAACCCTGCACTTTCAACATTAATGCGTACAGTGATCACGCCCTCTGTGTCCCAGATACCGAGGCCCTTCGCATCGATGTCGGACAGTTGATAGCCTTCCGGCAAATTCCGGTGTCCACTGTTGCATAGTCGCCGCAAGACCTCACTCGATAATTCGGTATCCCACACAGACCAATCTAACTCTGTTGTTCGGACTCGTATTTTCACGGCATATATTTGTCTTTCATATTCGAAGCCGCAAAACCCTGGCAAACGAACCAGATGAGATGTTCGTATACGAGACGGCATCGACGGTCATCTTTTCGGGAAGAGCGGCAGCAGTTCTCTCTTGACCGAGACTTTTGTGTGCGCGCAATAGCCGGACAACGGACTCCCTGAGATATTGAAACTTGGATGTAACGTTGTCTTTCGGATCGGACGATATAGACTTGATATCGATTCCTTCGTGATCATTCGTGCTTTGCGTATTATTGGGTGTTCGTAAACGCCCAAATTCGACCATCTTTGATGGCGTCCATTGAGAATCTATCGGAGTCTGCGTTTCCGTCGATGTAACATGATCAGTCAATGCACGGCCAGATTCTAAGCTAGGCGCATCCACCTGAGGAGCATCAGTCGCAAGTTGTCTGTCGATAGAGAGACTGGGCGAAATAGGGCATGTAACTTCTTGAATACGTGGCGGAGGATCATCAACTCTCGAGTTTATGGAGGAGGTGCTTGATTGCGGGGAGTGATCGCTCTCGCGGACTTAGTGCGAACCCGATGTTGAGAGTTGCTCAATCTTGCCGGTCGAACATCCTCGGGGTATGATAACGCTGCTACGCCACACGCTGCTGAGATGTTTTGGGGGCTGGAAGCACGCTCAGGCCAGGGAGGGCATATGCTCTTCTGAACTTGGGGGATGGTATCATCCATGACTAAAGTTCTCGGTTATGTGGAAGGAGCTCTTTCACGGACTCGGGAACGGGGTGAGTCTACCGATCGAACATCGTCTGAGCATAACGATGCTTCAGCCGAGTGCGTTGCATCGCTCGGAGACGGAGGCGAACTTTGCGCCGTTTCGCCCCACATTGCTGGCGAGCCGCTTTAGGGAATCGGAGTTCGTTCGGGTGACGATGGGCCTGTGCTCTGCGGAAGCTGTCGGATGGATTTAAAGTAGGAGTCGCTGGGGTTCTGGGGAGAGATCTTGTGGGTGGATTTGCGGTGGACTATCATAAGAGTGGGTCAAATCTGCCGACTGAACATCGCCTGAGAACAACGAGGCCTTGGCCAGATACGTTGAATCGGTCGGAGACAAAGACAGGCCGTGTCCCGTTGCTGCGCCACACGTGGCCGGCTCGTTCGGGTGAGGCAGGTCGTATCTTTTCCTCAGGTGGGGGAACGGAATCATCATTTCCCGAATTTGTCGAGATGCTAGGTTGTGGCGAGGAATTGTGCTCGGGTGGCCCATGATCTTGAGAGTGGGTACAAGTTGATGCCAACCCAAGATCATCGTGACCACGACTTGACACGCCTCTGGGTCGTTTGAGTGCCCTGAAAGCGATGAACATGAATGAGTCGGGAGGATCCAAACCAGATGACAGTTTAAGAATGACGGACTGTGGCGTGTTTGATCCCAAAACGACAAAACAATAAGATAAGAGTGCGAATTTAAGGTGATCTAGACAAGGCCAGAAGACAAGACCTCGTAGAGGAGTGAGTAACCATGGAGAAAAGACGAGACGAACGTAGAGAGAGAATAATAGAGGGCGCGGACAGGCGCGGACTCGCAGGCGCGACGACTTGGATGGCCCATGGACGGCGTTGTCAGACTGGATCAGCACTATTGTTCGACACTGCCAAGGCCGTTGATCTGGTCCAAGATACGGAACGAACCAAGAGGGAAAAAGACAAAGGCCGTCAAGGTCACATGATTTGAAGTTGGTCTTTCAAATTCTACCGCGGTCACCAATAACGCAGTCGGCAGTCCTGTCGGCGGGAGACTCTCTTCCCTCTTCGTTGGCCCCCCCGCTGAGAACGTTGGTTTGCTTCTTTCTTTAGCAGCTCCACGGCCGGACGGCGCTCCCCAATGCCATTCGCGAATTCGTAAACAAAAGTTATTGGTGTAGTCACGGACGGCTATTCATCTCATGCTCTTCGTTGGCTCACCGCCATACACCATGCGCGTATTCAAGTGGCAAGTGGCTCACACTGTTCCCGAACTCGAACTTGAATCGATCGTATGGGCGTCCCACAGCCTGTACGACTGGAAAGTACGCGGTTTTCCATTCGAATTCAGCAAGCGCAACTTATATTTGTTTTTTTTTACTTCGAGAGCAAGTTCTCTGCACCGCGCATTACACACTTGAGCTATACACTCCACGCCAGCTGAAGTTCGCGGCTCGACGAGCTTCGTCATGATACTCATTTTGATGCACCTTCCGTGCGACGCGGTTTCTCTTGGCGATTGGGGTCCAGGCAACGGTTTTATCGACGCGTCGATGAGGGTGATCTCGGGTCTGCTCTGCGGGAGCCCTCGGTATTCTGGTATCCTGTACGGGAAAAAGACGGACCCTATGCATGTGTCTTTCTCGAATCGTTAACGCTCCCAGCAGAATCCGGTCCGATTATTCAGTGCAGACAACGAGCCGCATCCTCTAAGCTCGCACCTCATACATAGAAATATCCGCAGCTGGTCAACTTACACAGTGAAGATCCAGCCCTTCAGACACCTACATTTCTGAGCTCGCCACAGACATACCCGCGGACAGCCGACCCTTGGAGAATGAAAATCACTGACATGGCCGAATTCCACATTTACACTGTGTTGACAGAAACATTTATTCTTCATTTCAACATTTGCTCTTCGTTGAGCGAGTGTATGCAGAACGTTCAGAGCGGGCCAGCTGTAATGAGAAGTTCATCAACGGATATATATCTCGACTCATCATATACAGAACAACACTGGACTGTGTCACACCGTTGGTTCCGCTGATTCCCAACGCAACGATTGCGTTCACCACATGAAAAGGTTCATGTACAACAAAATGCGGGATTATACGCCGGTACGTTGCGGGCATTACGCAAGATTGCGGAGCAGCGGAAATAAATATATAGTTTGAAAGGAAAACATAGAAACCAGAACAAAGCATTGTACGTGGATCACACTGGAAAGAGAACTTGATCCTTTTGGGAAAACTCAACCTGTTCGTCAGTTCGACATCTGTGAGGCAAAAGTCATCAGTCATAGGGAATAATCATGGCATTGAATTGCGAACCTCGCTATACGGGCAATTTGCGTTTATAACATGGAATGAAAAAACTTGGGGCGCATTTCGGATGAAGCTCAAGTCAGATGAGCGAGTAGTGGCTTGACCTTCAAGAGTCCCACGATACCAGTGCGAAAATGTAAATTGGGTGAGTTGCGCAACGCCATCGGCCGGCGTAGGGTCCCATCGTAACTCCAGAGCATCAGCCATGAGCGGGTAATCGACGTGTGTGTCCTTCCCAATCCAGGCGATGCTGCACGACCTTAATTTAGGACAGAAGGTAGGCGTGCCCAACAGGGTGAAAAACTGGGTAAGGAATGGGCCTTCGTCGAGCGTTTTTAGATCGAGTGATTCCACATCCGGCAGTAAATCGAGGATTCCAAAGATATCCTCCTCGGCCCCTTGGAAACCCCAAAGTCGACCGCTGTAACTTTTCAACGAAGGAGATCTGGATAGCAACCGAATTAAAGGAAGGGTATCGCGTATTTCACGCTCTGAGTTGTGAAATCTGCGATTGACGTCGGCGGTCAATTCTTCAAGCGCAGGTAATACAAGGCAGTCGAGAATGTCTGCACCTGGACTCCAGCCCTTGGTGGAAACCGTGAGCGACTGGAGTGCGAGATGCGGCGGAAAGGGGGCAGAGGGTCGGGTAGCATAGTAAACAGGGAGATTCGATGGTGAGCTGATTTTGGTGAAAGTGCATTTAACAAGTGATGGCGCCTGACGCAGAACTTCGAGGCACTGATCAATGTTGTAGCATTCCGCGAAGAAGGTCGTGAGCTGGGCCCATGGAAAGATGAAGGTCGCTGGTGGGACATGTCCATATAGAGACACGCTGCGAAGAGCAGCGGCCTGACTGAAGGCAGCAAGACCGACTTTAACGAAGTGGCTGTCCGTTACTTCGAATTTAAGTGTTTCAAGTACAGGAAGTTTCAGTTTAGTCTTGAACCATCCCTCCGAGGTGCCGGCGTTGATAGACAGGTCCACGTTCGGACCAGGCCATCGAGAAATCGAATTAAGGATTACTCTTTTGGCCACCGATTGTCTGTAATCTGTCCCGTACCGGATACGCAAGGTGTTTGCCGAGGGACTGGCGGTATTCCGAAGGTAGCATTCCACGAGACGATAGACGTTTCGATGCTCTGGAAAGTACCATTTAATCTTCAAGGAGCTCCATAGCAACGGCGTGCTCAAAGCTATGTCCCGCCATTGCCTGCAGATGGCACTCAGCAACATCGGTGGCTCGGCAGGATTGGGCTCTGGAGGCTTTTCGGGGAGACAGCGAAGAAAGATTTTAACGGTGATTTCGGGAGGGAACGTGAGGATCGGACAGGCGACGGGATTCAACGTTGGGTGAACTCCGACACTCTGTGGTTCGTCAGACTCAGGCAAGGAGCTGACGGTGGCTGCTTCTGAGCCTTCTGGCAGAGATGTCTGTGCGGAGGGCGGGGGATCCATAAGAGAGGCCGTCATCGAAATCGTGAATGCTGGCAGTGAGGGGAACGGACAAGGAATGGAAGTGCATGGTGAGTATGGGCGGTAATCTGTCTTAAACGGCGGCTTACGTACGAGATATTAGGATCTACTTTTGGAAATGCTGTTCTATCCGACTTCTCAGATCTTTGTGGTGCGATTAATCCACATTTTGTGTTTGGGGTTTCAATTGCTCCGACTCGACCGGCCAGCGGGTGTACTTCGACTCGTCGAGCCTTGAAAGCGCAAATTGGAGAAATAATAAATATGCAGAAATATCTATCTTCAAGTTATTTAGCGCCAACAGTTACGACCTTCTCAACCAAGTATCATTGCAGGTATCGGTGCATGTGGTGCTCGTAATTACGAGTGACCATTTTTACCTGACACTTGACATTCTCCGTCAGTGATATTTCAGTCACTCCATCTTTTTCACACAGGTCCCTGGCCGCGCTGGCAAGGGCTAAATCGGTCACCGACACTAGCAAAGCCTCGCGGATGTTACGTTGACCGGAAAGGCCGGGGAACTGTTGATTCTAGGAAAGGGCAGCTGGCATCGCATGGGCAGTGCGACTATCAGTCGTAAAACCCTGGGAGCCAACAAGTTGAACAACACGCGCGCGGCTACTCATGAGAAACGTTTCACAGCGTCTCCTGATTTCAGCTTACCAGCGACCAGAGTTGCAATTGGACGAACATATATTGTCTACCGCCTGTCCAAACAATAACATAGGACAATGCGGTTCGGTTTGAAAAAAATCATGAGCCTCGTCGGGCAAGTTTAAAACATAGTGGAGTGACGTGTATATGCGCGGGTTGGACTATACAGCCTCAGTTGTGTGTATGCGACACCGCTCTGGGAAATCTACTCCATATTTTCGGGATTGTATTATGGGCATCATTCCCCCGGAGTTTCTGGGCCGTAGGTGCTATCAATGTCAGCGGCATCCATTGTATTGTCCGACTTTATCATGGACTAAACCACTATCCTTAGCAATTATCTAGACGGGATTTCAACTTCTTTGGCTTGCAATTCGTACATGGGGGAAGATTATGGTGTATCATTCAGCTGCCAATGCAAATTCGATGGCTACGCGCCTTCGACCGTAGATCACCTTTCCTGTCCAAACTCAAGGAGCACTTGAAATTCGCCTTGCCAAGTGTTAGACATCCATCCCTCGGGCTAAGCTCAGCACACCGAAGACAGTTTGTTCATCTGATGTTGCCTCGAATGTGCATTCTCAATGAAGTAGGCCTTGTTATGGACATTTTTAACTCTTTTATGAGTCTGGGCCCTCAGGAAAGTAAATTTCCCAGCACTGAGCCAGAAATTTGAGGGAGGATCCGCATTTTCATGACGAGCAACTCGGAGCAGTTGCCATAATTTGAATTACTAGGCGGTCTCGACTTGGGTATATGCCCAGAGAAAAAATCCTTGCATTTACGCCTATAAATCGGCGTATCTTATATGCTCAAATTGACACGCTTCTTTGACGCTTTTACCCTGGTAAGACTTATGCCACAAGCCGTGATCACTGATATGCCCATGAGAAATCCTTAACTAAACAGAAAATGCGACGGTATCTAAGCACCGCCCAATAGAACCATTTGAACGTATTTGCTCTCCAGAAATTTACTCGTTAACCAATTTCGATGAAAATTCCCTTTTTGGGTACAGCAGGTTGTTTGCTTTGGTTTGAGGTTCTGTCATCGGAGGCAGTGTTTCTCGGCAAGACGAAACGTCAGCGCAGCCGGCTAGCGCTTTCAAACCACCATGGCTGATTTTGAATCCATCCCAGCTCCTGGGTCCAAGCGGAGACGACTACGAGGCTCTTGCGATATATGCAAGCAGCGGAAAAGTAAGTCCTTCAGAGCTCTACACGCTTCCGAGCTGATCGACCGTTACGTAGTTCGATGTGAGCCTTTACCCTCATACGTGCGGCTCGACTCAGAAATTTTAGGCGATAGTTCGCAGATGCCGGGGAACCGATGTTCCAACTGCATCGCGTTCAATTCGGAGTGCGTCCATACCCCCACTACAAAATCCGTGGCACCCAAGGTGCGCGTTAACTCAAAACATAATTATGCCTCCTAATTTTAGCGTACCGTATGTCAGAAATCCGCAATTTTAAAGACGTCTCCTACTCCGGTGAAGCGACCTTCATTCGTTCTATCCGCATTTACACTAACCACTCTTTCTTCAAGACTTCCGTGGATAAAACGGCGAAAGCCCATGTTGCTGCCATCGTGTCTCAGGCAACGTCTTATATTGGAGACGCCGATGTTCGCCGCGTTCTACTCGATGTGGCTCGCTATGCTCGTAATTTGGAGAACGAATTGGCGTCCCGCAACCCGTCGCCTTCCGTCACTAGCTCACTAAGCCCAATGAGCTCTCCCTCTCCAAATGCTATCGTGAAAGAAGAAGAGAACGAATTCTTCGTGAACGGCATACTAACTGAGCGTTTCGACCGCTTCAGTTTGGATTCAGATATTAATCGTTACTTCGGAAAGTCAAGTCACTTCGAGCTTATCAACACTGCAATAACTATCATCGACATCAAGTCTTCTCCCAAAGAGGCCCTTCCTCCCACAAAGCGACCACTGTTTTGGCGGAGCCCTGTACGTGCTGATTTATCAGGGTTTCACCGCCTCTCATAATGCTCACAAGTGGGAATATGACCGTTTCGACTCGGAGGATGTGTTGCCTCCGTTGGTATTTCCGGAACCGGACCTTCTCCGGAGTCTCGTCGACCTCTTCTTTACAAAAGTAAATATCATTTTGCCGCTTTTTCATCGACCCACGTTCGAAAAATCTTTCGCTTCCGGTCTTCACTTAGTGGACCACCAATTTGGTTCTACAGTCCTGGGCGTATGCGCAGTGTCGGCTAAATACTCTGACGACCCTCGAGTTATCCTGGCAGGAACAAACACACGATTAAGCTCGGGTTTCAGCTACTTCCGCCAATTGCAGCCCAATCAGAAATCCTTGTTGAGATCTTTTACCCTTTACGAGGCCCAGACACTTTGTGTACGTCTTTTTTTCTCTTTCGAATTCGTAGTCTTAAATATATTATAGCTGTGCGTATTTTATATTCAGGGCTCGTCAGCGCCGGATGGGTGTTGGGGATTGGGCGGTGCTGGAGTGCGCTACGCGCAGGAAGCTGGTGTTCATCGCCGCAATCGATACGAAGATAAAGTGCTGGATGAGCAATGGAAACGCGTATTCTGTCAGTTTTTCATTTTTCAGTGTACTCTGTTTCTGACGCGTATTTGGGAATAAAGGGATCTTGATCTGTATCGATACTCTCGCAAGTTCTTTCTGCGGAAGACCTAGAGCAACTTGTTCTGACGAGTGCGTTGGACTAAAAATTGTGTATATTCTTTCCCGAACTAAGGTTCTGTTTCCAGCTATGATGTCGATTACCCTATTGAGTGCGACGACGAATACTGGGAACCCTCTGATCACAGCAAGGCATTCCAACAACCTCCTGGGAAGCCCTCCCATGTCTCGTATTTCAACGCGTACTTGAAGTTGATAGAGATACTTGGAATGGCCCAAAAAACCATTGTTAGTCGCGTGATTTTACCAGCTCCGTTCTCTTAATTTTCATTGTCCTCGCAGTATCTTGTGAATCAAAGGAACCGAAACGAAGAATGGACGCAGAATGCGATTGCCGATCTCGAGTCAGTGACGGCCGCTTCATCTAATTATTCTTTTTTCCTAAGGAAATTTCAGTTCTGCTCTCAACGCCTGGATCGATTTGATACCCATGCATTGTACGAATCGTGAATGCCTTTATGTTCTGATTTCAGGCTGAACGGTAAACAGTGCGCTGGGATCCCCATATGGAAGACCCCATATTTGCAACCCAAAGTGCGGTCCTCTATGCGGGCTATTACCAGGGTCTGCCCCTTTCTTGCTTCCCGCAGCATGAGATTGACCTTCTTGCAGTACAAATTCAGGTTCACCGCCTTTCTCTCGTGTCTACTAGTAAGCTGGCACATCAATGCCCATCCCAAATACCATACGTAGGAGTGTTCCACCTCGTGGGCTGATTTATACTCATTTTGTTAGAACTACCCGTCGCTTGCCATCTGCGCCAGTTCTGCACGGGCCTGTAGCCACGTTATGGACGTGGCATCGCAAAGAGGTTTTCTATGTAGCCCTCATACCTTGGTACCCACTTTTCTCTCCTTTTCGCAGCGGTAGTATTCTCAACATAGTTCCTTTCTCAGAACGCTGTTTTTGATTCTTGCATTTTCCTCTTGTTGAACGTGTGGGGCGGACGGTATATCGGACTTGTTGTTGATCCACAGAAGTGCCTACAAGATGTGGATATGTGTCTTCGTGTTTTCCGGGCGTACGAGACTAGGTGAGATCTTTGTCGAGGATACTCTGCTCTTGGCTCACTCACCGTAGATGGCAGATTGCTGGTCGCCAATAGTAAGTTACTTTGTGGTCTCTTGAGCAATTACTTACGTGCGACTAGCGATATTATTATGGAGCTCATGAACGCCGCAAATATCAATGTTCAGTATACCCCAAATCCCTTGAAGCGTGGACGCGATAACGATCCTGAGGCATCTTCCAGTGATGTCGCACAAGAAATTGCGGACATTAACGAAGGGGCGTCCAGCCAGCAATTTTTTAGCTCTGCAGCATCCAGCTTCGACATTGATGCCCTCTTTGCGCTTCCGATGTACACTGAGGATTTGGGCCGATTACCTGTATACGAACCCTTGAACTGGGATTCCTGGGGTAAAGATTCACAACAGAGTATGTTGCCACCCGACCCGGCTGGGAATAATGTTGTACCGTTAGAGGCTCCAGTTCTAGATTCAACCGGTATGCAGATTTTTCATTCGGTTCTTCCTTCGCTCATCCCCCCAAGGCTCTGGTACCGCCCTATTGCCAGACTCCCTGGCTGTTCTAACTGAAACTCCTGGGGGATATGAGTACGTTTTACGCCTCTTTTTGGGAGCGATATTGATGGATGTGATTCTAGTTGGGACGATTGGGGCAAGTATATAACGAGCGTGGAGGAGCTGATGCAATCTTTGGAACCCTCCACTTAAATACACAAACTGAAGTGCCGGCGTTATAAATTAGTTTGGAAGTTAGACTTGTACACCACTCCGAAAGTGTAATCTATTGACAAATGAATGCGCGTCGTTCGATATTATGATGTCCAACGGTCCGCTCCGGCCCACGACATTACCTTCGACAAAATCTACGATTTGAATTCTCTGCTGTCTGTCCTTCCATCTATATTGCTGGGTTTCGCAACACAGAGACGGGTAGACTTGAAACGAGGTCAAACTGTCCCTAACAGTAGAGCCGCCGACTCTTCGGGCGGAAAACGTGAGCAGCGTTGCCACTGAGGCTCGCACTACAATTCAACGTCTATTTCTGACTGCAGGAACTTCAGCCTTCAACAGCACTCAAAATGCGCCATTCGTCAAGCATTTACGTACCCTAGTGTACGTCCGACTCGGAGCCGAGATAGCTCTTTCTTCCCCCTGCTCTTCGAAGTCTTGCGTATTATATGCTCCAATCTTCCGCTCTCGGTAGTCTGGCCGCTCTTGGAAAAGTTTGCAAAGCCTTTGGAAATCCGGCATTTGACGGAATTGTGGTTGGAGCAGTGTCCATCCCTCTTTGGAAGTGCGTTCTGTACGTATACGTCGAGTGACACAAAATATACAGAAAACGCAATAAAATCACAGGTCATGGCTCCAGTCTTTATGTTTTCTGAACATTCTGGTCCACACTACGGGAAGGAATTCCCAGCCCTCCACGAGTTCTGCGGGGGCACATCTCCGAGTGGAGTGGAAGCTTGCGGCGTACAGCTAGCAAGATATTTCTCTCAGACTCCCCTTCCCACTCTTGTTGTCGGCATTCTCGTCGGGCTCCAGCTGAGTTGGTGGATTCTTTCCACGATAATGCACCAGGCATGTGTGAATTCTCCCTCGGAAACCATCCGCATACATCATGCCCCCAATTAATTTATCGAAGTCTTGCCAGCCCACATGATCCAGAACTGCGGAATACAGAAGTTATCGTCCCATTGCTTTCCCTCAGCAATCTGATGCACCTGGAACTATCCCCCTCATTTCGTTTCAACTTTTCAACTTCGACAAGTCGATGAAGTTGTGTTGCTTTGGCGTCTGGTCTCGACTAGACACTTCAGGTTTAGGTCATAGACTGATTCGCCACGAGATCCGAGGTCTCCTCAGCTCGACTCCTTTCTCGCAACATTGTCACTGCCTGCGGTCGCTTAAGTTATCGACGCCACAACCAACGTCCCCACCAGAGCCGACATTTTGCGAATTCGACAGGAAGGTATTTCGAATAAATCAAGAGCCTTCAGCGGCTTGACTGGAGACGATTCTCTGATCACCATTTGCTAGGACCAGACGCCACAGCAATCACCTCCCTTTGTTGTGGGTCCTTACGGCCGCGAACTTTCTTTCACTGATTTTCCTAGGAGAATATAAAATCGACGCTCGGGCAATGAACAGGGTGGGCTCAGGTGCAATTGGTAACTAATACAGCGTCGGTTCATGTTGGAGAGGAGGAGCATTGGCCCTCGCAGATTTCTGTCCAAGTCGCTGCAAATTCTTGTTCGTGAATCCGCCACAATCGCAGTTCAAAAATCAACAATGTTGAATCCCATTTTTTTCCCTGGCATGCTCATCACCGTATTTCAACTTGATGTACGTCCCGCACATCCCGAGCCAACGGTACTGCTTTAACAAACATGTATTCTTACATCAGCTCACAAATGCAGTTCAATAAACCGACAATCGCATCCGAACTCATTTTGGAGTACTCACTCCGCATTTAACCTTGATGCAAGTACCGTATATCCCGATCAATGATACGGCATTATTACTCGGAGGCGTTCGCTAATATTGTCGTCGCTCAAAGAATAATCCTTTTTTTTTGGCCAGCTAAAGGAGAGGAGAAAAATTAGGAACGCGGCAGCCGGCCGGAGCAACCCCGAAGGGTTGATCTCAGGCTATCTAGCCGACGCAGCAAAATAGGAAGGTGTCAAATACAAGTGGAACGGCGAAACGGGCCGCCGTTGCGATCTTGAGAATCTATTCACACCATTCTTCTCTGAGTCGAACAAAAGAAGGCTCATCTAGCGTTCCAATCCTCTGTTGTGGAATTCTGGGTTTGTCCGCCGCGCCCCCTTGATCTTAGCGGAGTGCAAGAAGTCCGAGTCCAACTCTTGCTATAAAATGCTCACGATTCGACTCAAAAGATTCGGCGCATCCTCTCAGGCTCGCGACTACTTGTGGATCAGACTCCGGCTTCCGCATTTTCCATGACACAAACTTCGTCTCCCGCACGTCCTGACTTGAAAGAGCTCGTGGAGCGACTCGGTGGGCACCTGGATGCCTGTCTTATTGACGAAAACTCCCAGACCCTCGCCCATGGGCCAGTCACCATCGCGAGTAACTGTGTGTCCGGGGTTTACAAATCCCTGTCGAGACTGTTGGCCATTCATATTATTATGTCCGCACAGCAGCACGCTAAATTTCCTCAGAGATTCTATGTCTGCTGGTCTGCACGACTCCCGATCACCGCGCTCTGCGCCATCGTCCTTTCCCAGTTACCTGACGGAACCAACAACAGGCTCAGGGTACATGATGTCAGTGCGATGGATAGAATCATGCCACACACGCAGGTGCAGACTTCAGGATGGTTCTTAGGCCCCCCGGCCGGTACCAGAGGTATTCTTCTGCATTTCCCCGTGCACATCAATTTGACTGGCGGTAATATAGGGTTCATCCAGCTCGAGTTCTGCAAAGCCGCTCGGGATGCCAGGCATCCTCGGGGCTACACCCTGGATCCTCGAGAACTCGCTTCCCCGCCCATCATCATTCGGTTTGAACTCATCGGGGTCGTCCCCACCCACCACACTTCAAATTTCTCCGATCTCGCTGCCCTTCGCCGGAGCTTCCTGTCGTACGTAACGTGAAACGAGAACTGGTGAGAGTATCTTCACATCGTACTTGCGCTCTTACTAAGGAGTCTCAGGATGCCGAGCTTGAACGTGAATCTCTTTGCATGCGGCCGGTAAAGCAAGACGACACTATGGGGAACACTGGCAGATCCTCGGGTGAAGACATTCCTGTTGTAGGTCTGTTGGTAAGTTTTCTGGGTTGTAATTCGAATCATACGTCTCATTACATCGTAGATGGCGGTGATATTAATGGAGTTGACCGACCGCAGGAACGTTGCATGTAAGTCACATAACTGCACTGTTGACCCCACCAGCCGAAATCTGATGCCATACTAGATTCAGATAATTGAGAGGAAGCTATTCGGATTGATTGGAAAGGGTGGATCGAGCTGAGGGTAACGAACGGAACGATGACGTTGACGAGCTCTGCATGTATAGTATATTTAATGACTTTGAACGCGATGAATCAACAATGTCACAATGTTTTCAATGCCAGGTCTTCGTTAAGCCGTATTCCCTAGTACTCTTCGACTACTCGATCTACGAACACTCAATGACCATTCCATATACTTGAGGCGACAAGGTGACTGTTCTGTTAGTTCTCTACCCATCATTACCTTCCTCCAGCAGCGGGGAGTCCTGGGAGTCGACACTGGGGGATCTATCGTCCGGGATGTCGCTCGCCTTGGAGCTATGAAGTAGCCCTTCCTCTAACGAAATGTCATCTAGGCGATTCACCCCGTCCCCCTGTTGAGGCTTCCCCGCGTCATGATTCTTTTTCTTCGTCAACTGAAGATAGTTGAACGGCGTCTAAAGGCGGTATGTCTAGAGTTACTTACCGCAACATATATAGCGGATGACATGATTATCAATGTTCCAAGGAGAGAGAGGAATGTTGGCGTGGTGTGAAAAAATATACGCTCAAGGACCGAGGCGAAGATGATCTACAGGAAATGAGTGTAATATGTTAATTATATGTATGTATCGAAGCACACACCAACCTGGGTGTATAACGCCATGCTTGCCCGACCGGCCGTCTCACGCTGGAATCCCATGGTTAGAAGGATCTGAGCCACAAAGCCTAACACGCCGATAACGACTAAGAGCCCCAGCCAGGCGAGACGTGTTGGAATCACAACGGGTTCTCGCAGTATAGCCATGCTTCGCATCAGGTCAGTGGGTCCAAATTCGTAGCAATGAACGTTAGTTAGACTTACATGATCGACGCAGCGATAACCGATTGAAGAGAGAAGAAAGCCAACAGGTGCAGTGGATGCGCACGCTGGCCAATTGCGCGAATCGATGTCACTATATCGCTCTATCAGGCTCTCCTTTCTCGATCGACCATAAGTAATTATCACTCACTGGCACCAGTAGTACCTACCACGCCGGACAGAGCTATACTGTAAGTACAGTTCAGTGGCTCGCCCTCTTTTTGTAACTTCAGCGCACCCAATCGCGAACAGTCTGTGGTTCTCCCCCACGCCGGATGATCCATTCGGAGACCCAAACAAAAATTCGGGTCTGGCAATAAGTACCACACCAAACAGACTGCACACTGATCCACTTCATGAGCACATGGAGATTATAACAGAAAACAACTCACAGCCAGCCATGGCTTCTCTCCTCGTGAAACTCTCGTTCAAGAAGAAGCTACCAGATATAGCTGTGCACATCGGTACCAGGAACGAAAGAACTGTGACATCGGACAATGAGAGGTATTGCAACGAAAAGTAGGTCCCGTTAGCCCAATGAAGCTACCACATAGTTAGATACTTGATACGAGGAGTAAACCGTGCGCGACACACCCAGTTATGCCTCGGAATACGAGGAGTGTCCGAACACCCTCTGGGCCCAGAAAAGGGTGAGGAACCTTTTGGATGAGCCTGATTGAAAAATGAGCGACTGGAAGGGAGTAAGCTTCGAGGGTTACATGTATGCAACACTGCAAATGTAGGTGATTCCCTTCATAAAAGTCTTGACTTGTTAAGACAGAAACAGATACTAATTGCCCGCACCATTCGCACGGTAATCAACTGGAAAACTCATGAGTAATGGGGAGGTCAATCTTCAACTCTAATCGCGCACCTCCAAGGTCGACACTGGCTCGTCGAGGTTTTGAAGTATCTTTACGGCAACATTGACCAAAGAGAATACAGCTTGCGCGGCAGTAACCAGTAGAAGACCAGCGTTCAAAGAAACAAAATCCTGAAAACTGTCCACCATAGATCGCCACCGGGAGTAGGAGCCGACAGGCTCGCTTGCAGAAACGTGTTAATCGACGCCGAGGACTCGCTGAAGGGCCGAAGTGCGAAATCGGCTTGATTTGGCGTCAAGGCCACATATGGACGGCGAGAATCGGAGGGCATTGTCTCAGAATATTGTAGGGACGATGCAGGTAGCTCTGGAGGAGCCGGAGCTGGGGCTAATGGCTGCAAGACGGAGAGCAGAGAAAGTTACATCATCGATAACATACGGACAGTTTACATCAAACAATGAGGCTGGAATGGCAGGAATGGGTGCAAGTTGTTGCGGGATTTCAAATCGCATCTATCCGTCCATTCTCCAAGCCTCGGGAAGGCCATGAGAGGCCTAGATCTGTTGCTTAAAATCCAAAGAGATTGCCCAGTAAACTTGAACACAAACCAAGTCAAATGTTCAACAAAAACTTTGTTTGGGTGAGCGGCGAACGAGGCGATCATTGATGGTGACGGCACAGCCTCCGGGACTCGGGCCGTTATGCACCTGCCGCTTTCGCTCATAAATC
Source organism: Mycena leptocephala (assembly GCA_029378395.1). NCBI lineage: Eukaryota > Fungi > Basidiomycota > Agaricomycetes > Agaricales > Mycenaceae > Mycena > Mycena leptocephala. The sequence goes on from JARJLF010000351.1 coordinate 89,287, forward strand.
TCTTCCAAAAAGTACAAAGTGAAGGAAATCCTGGTTTTCAAAGCAAAGCTCTGTAAAGGCACTGAAGATCGACTGAAAATCACATTGGTACCATGCGATCCAGAGCGATCTTCCGACGCCAAGGTCCGACTCAAGAACAACCGATCGCGACCCAAGGCAGCCAAGGCGACACCAGACATCTCACCGCAAGGCAAGGACCTTTGAAAGAAGGATCAACAACGAAATAAGCACACCCAGCTGTCGGCAGGCGTGGAATATCGCTCTGTGAAGCCTCATTCACACCCGGATAAGCCATTTTTTTGTATTAAATGCGTCTAGACAGTGATTGAATACCTACCCAACATAAAGCTCAGCGGCAGCGACCAAAGGCAGTATAAGATGCATACCAAGGCCAAATGTCCTTTCATCCCTCGGCCAACCTCCGTCTGCATTCCAGTGTCGCTAACACCAGTGGAACAGCATGCTCCATGCTTCCACAGCTCAAGCAGAGTCAACGAGCCGAAAGCATCTTCTGTCTCAGAACCTCCAACCTTCAATCAAGACCCATGAAAAACCCATTTGACCACAGCATAAATCACCGTGCGAAGAGTCAATCCAGAGTCCGAATTTCTGTAGATCTTTGACGGCTTTCGTAGTTTTCTAGCCTCCTGAAGCATGCTAGCGTTTCCACCCTCGCAAAAGGATTGGAATTGAGCCGGAAAGACTCACCGAATCCCGACATTTACTCGACGTAAGTCGTCCGCCGTATGGCCACGCGCGAATACACCGCAGGGAAGAGCAGGGACGCCACTTTGACAAATCGAAGACTAAAGTGGATTGTACCCTAGATGGTCGCGAAGTTTATCTTGTTGCTGGTCTTCGCGTTAAAAGGCAAAGACGGCGCGATCGATCCCTCCATTGTGGATTCCATTGAACATCCGGTCTACTTCAGGCCGAATGCAGGGCCGGCGTGGGCGACAGAGCGACTGAGACTGGTCGCAATTATTCGGGACGGCGAAAATGCAAGTCAAGCCAAAGTCAGGCCACAGTGATGTCGGAGTACATCATGTGGATCAATCGATGCGGCCGAATATGCTTTGGGCTAACGCGCTGAGTTATGCGATCTGTTCAATGTTTTATGATTTACCACTCAAGAACAGTTCGCTAGCGAGTAACAACTGTGCGTGAGACTTGGCCTATTCGACGCTGCAATTCCACATTTTCAAGTCCGATTTTGATCAGTTGCTCATCCGAGGCCTCCGCCGTTCTAAAATGTGAAATCCATCCTCCCAACCTTTCCGACGCCGCCGCTGGCTCGCGCACCCATCGCGGCATATTATCTTGCCTCGTTTAATGAGCCGCTTGGCGCAGATTGCGAGCGGATCGGATTACCACGGCAAGCAATAAACTGGCCGTACCGATTCTGCGATAACGAAGCAAGGAAACGCTGTCAGATGATTTGAAATTGTTGGACAACATTGCGCTAACCGCTACCATATTGCTTTGTCCTTCGGAACTTACGCAGCACCCTCCCATCATCCCCGACAACGCCAGCGGCCCACAGCGACAGTAGTGACGGGACCTACAAACCAACGGCCCGTAAATTCGATTCCGACGCCCAGAAAAATATAGACTGTAGCGTTTTAAGGCGGTCAGGTGTGTTGCTTTCTCGGCGGTCGAACGGCTGGTGGCGCAGGTACCGAGCGACCGGGACAAGGAGCAAGTACCTTTCAGAAGCAATCGAGAAAGTTATTTCCCTGTAGAAGTAGAAGATCGACATTGAAGCTCCGCAAATCAAGAATCAGTCAAAGAGTCGCCGAGCCTCAATAATTCCTCACGCAAAAATATTTTGGAAGACTTGATTTGATTGGCGCCAGCTTTGAGATCTGACCCCCCTCCCTTCCAGCGCTCAGCCGCCGCAGTTGGGTCCAGTCCACCGTCGGAAGTCGCCCGAGTTTCCCAACCTGGCAGCAGCCCAGAAAACTTCAGGCTGCGGCGCCGAAATAGACCGCTGCAAATCGATGCCGCGGGTGGAATCAGGAGGGCGGACAAAGTTCTCAAATCCGAGCGCTGTGGGTTTCCTGTGCAGCTGCGATACGTGAACAAGGAAATTCCCCCGGACGTCCGCTGGAGGCCCGATGGCGTGCTGAGATGAGAGCTCGGGGAAATGCCTGTGTGTGATCTTTCTGGCGTTCTGACAGCAAGCTGCACTAAGAGATCCGGACCTTGCAGACCCATCCTTTGTTTCCATCCGATTATTCTCAAAAACATGGAGCCATTTAATCCCGGATGTGCGGGACTCACGCTGTTTGCGGTAAGGTGAAAAATGCTACTGTCCGTTCCGGGATGGTCATTTACTTATGATTCCGGCCACGAGAATATCTGGAGGTATGGGAACCGTCAATCGAGTATTCTGACAGGACAGAAATCGGCAGTGAAAGCAAAAGCCCGGAAATTTCTCAAGGAAAGACAGAGCGTCAGGTGGTACTGTATATCTTTCCATACCAGTCGAACGGTGTTCCACTCATATAATTTGCGAAGCCATCGCAGTGTTTCGGGAATGTGGGTGCGGAGAAAGCGCGAGGCGAGAAACGATAAGCCATAGTTAGCCGCGGCGTCTGCGGTGCTTTAATGTGCGTGCGAGTTCCCTTATCCTGCCCATCCGAGAGCTGCCATATGGTGTATCCAGGTCCTCTTGATTCTCTTAATTTTTACGATCGGGGCAAGTCTCCGATGAACCGAGTTCAGGCAGTCTTTGGGAAGGAACAACAATGATTCGAGGGTAATTGGAGGACGACAGCAGGACGTTGGTCGATGGCCTCGAGCGTTTAACTGAGTCACCTAGGATGATGCAGCGTAAGGAGACGCCGCGGAAATTCGACCGAGGAGAAAAGATTGGGGTGGAAGATGCGGATAGATGCCAAAAAGCAGAACCAGCAGTTACGAAATATCTCAGGCAGCACTTCCATATGTTCGTGCCCTATGATGATCAGAAACACTAGTATATGCGGGTGATTCATTTGTTGAAAAATCGCGATCTCAGAGAAAATTCTAGAGCCGGCACGCAGACTGTGACGGATATATTGGCACCGGGCTGGACTGAGGGCGCTGGTTTATCGCATGATGTTGTTATTGGATCGAGGCCGCGCATCCGTGGAGTAGCAGATCCCATAAAGGTACTCCGAGGCAGCTACGCCCGCGGAGGTAGTTTCCTTCCACCAATGGCGTCTTGCCGGAGTATAGAGTCGAGAAGAAATAACGAGAGGGCGGAGAAGAGAAAAGGTCTATGGATGGGAACCAGCTTCAATTTTACGACCGAATCTCTGAAAACCTCGCGGGAGAAGAGTGAACCACATTGGAAAGAGCAGTCTACCATGAAGGCAACCCAGACACACAAGACAGGCCGCCACCGGTGTATGTAGGTGAATCCTGCAGAAATAACCTGGGATAGCCCGGATGTGTTGGTCAATGAAAATATGTACATTGAAGTCGAACCTCTTGAAAAACAGAAAAAGATATGGCCCACTGAATGCAGGAACAGAACTCCCCAGTTGGGTGGAGGCGGATATTTCTTCTTCTTCACGAGGCGTAGGGTGCCGGGTGTCCCTCGGGTAAATTCAGAAGGGGGTCAAGGTGCCGCCGTAAGAATTCAGTCCGTGAACGCAGAAGAATCAAAAACAGATAGACTGGCCAGGGAACATCCCACCGATATCGGACCAGTTGATGCGCTATATTTGAATTTAATTTAGAGTTCGTTTCAGAGTACCGCACGTGAAGCTTCAAGGCGACGGTGTTGCAAGACAGAGAGCAGCTGGCAGGGTCGTTTGCCAAAGTTTTAACGACAGCACCTGTGCAGACACCGCTGGGCCCGCCGTTTAAGAGTTCTACCTCTGGCGAGACGCAAACTGGGACCCACCCCATGCGATATCACCCAGCCGGCGCAATAGAATGGAAGCCGCGCGAAAGAGGAAAGTGATTTGATGAAAAGCATGAATGAAAGTGGAGGTAGAGCGAAGGGGAAGGCAATTCCTTCGACGAAGCATGGTGTCCTGAGTTGAAAACAGGGTGATGAGAAAGACGGAGGAGAAAGGAGAAACGTCGTATGGGTGAGAGTCACCTTGTCTGAAATATTACGAACGAGGCAGTGTATACGAGAGGACGGTGAACCACGTTCGAATCCGGTCTATGTAAAGCAATCTTGTTGACAGATAAACAGCCCACATTGGTGGGTGTAGTTGCAATCCGCTCAGACCACGTCAAATAGCAAACGGTTGTGAAGTGTGAAGTGAGGAGCAAGAGCCACGAGTAGCCCCGCCCCCAGAAAATCAAGCATTAGGCATGACCTCCTGAATCGCCACCGTCGACCGAAGACGGACGTTTTACCAAGCTCCAAGGACTTTCGGTGTCCAGTTCGCAAGGGGCAGCCTAACTGAATCGGTCCGCCAATCATTAAGGAACCAAAAACGGACAGGTCAGGGAAAACATACGCTTCCATCCATTGTACGTTACCATTCGGGCTTACTGTGTATTTTTCTCGGGGCCGTATCATGTGACGCCAGTAGCGCCAAGTTTGGATAGAGAGGCGTTGCTAGGTCAAGGCGCGAGGCCGCAACATTGGCGGAGAGTTTTGGCCCTTCAAATTTAAAGCTGAGTGAGACTGGAGATACCTGGGTGTCGTCGTGGTTGTTGTGTCCAGTGGAATTGTCCAGAGCCCGCCGTCGGGACGTTGGCTGCACTCAGCGGTGGCATCAATGACGTAGATCCCGCGAGCCTCCTGCGCACCGGAGCAGTTGCTCAAGATAGCAGCACAGTTCAATTGAATGGCCGCGGCGAGTGTTCAACTGTGAAGTAGCCCGAATTGAGCCCGAAAGAGGCAGAGTGAACTTGAAGTCACGGGTTTGTTCTGATCGGAGATTACAGTTATTTTAGTTCGAGGTCTTGAGTGCCTGAATACACGGAGATCATTATCACCTAGTATCTCTCGTTAACGGAGGTCCGGTCGCGAAGTAATTGGTTTTTCACGAGCTTTCGCATTAAATAAATATTCAACTAGAGCGCTGCCAGTGGGGCACTCATATTTTCTATTTTGGTGTCGAGGCTACACGTCGGGAAAATCAGCGTAGAGGAGCATCTGAGACTCTAAATGCTTCGTACGATTTTATACAAGGAACTTCAAGTTAAGGTGCAAGAAATTACCAGCGACTTCGTGCTGAATTGACCGAACCAACCGCAGCACCGTCCACAACCAACGCACCGCGTACACGTTCATTCTTCACACAGAAAGCGACGCCACAACGTTTCCGTATGATTTCCTTAACACAACAAACGGCGACACCACAAAGTAGAGGCGTAGACCCCTCTGCAGTTGGACGCCGACGCATCTGTTCCAGATTTTAGACGCATCAGTGGCGCTAGAGAAAAAGACAGTACTCCACCATTGCGGCGATGTTGCCGTTTCCTATGAACGTCGTTGTTTGTGAACCAACCCGGCGCTCTCAGGACCACTGTCCGTGAATTAATTAAGTGATGCGTTGTATATAATTAAGTAGTGCAACGCACCTTGTGCATATTCATTCGTCCATGGCATCGATGAAAATTAGATCCCAAGTTGGAGGCGGCGCATATGATCAGGCTAGTGAACGAAATGAAGGCAATCTCAACGCACCTGTTTTGATTCGCGAGATGCATGAGCGGCGATGCAGCGACCAGGGGAAAATAAAACGCTCCGCTGTAGCAGGGGTGTCACCGTGTGCTGCGAGCGTCTCGAACAGTATCAACCCTGGGAATTTGGAATCGTTGGTCGGTGGAACGCGAACGAAGGCAAGGTCCGGTCGCAAGGCACAGGTCGGAGCGTGGACAGGTATTTCGTGCAGAGGCGGGTACAGAGAGCACAGGGAGAGCCAAACGAGCTCGGTGTACCGGGACGACGCGCGTACGCTTCCTTGCCACAGCAGAAGTTTCAACAGGCCAGAGCGATGACCCGGCAGACGATCAGATGGTCGAACGCTTTGCGGCACGTTCAAAAATAATTGCTTGTGTTGGCAAGCGACGGAGGGAGGAAAACGGTAGACGGAGCGACCTTGATATTGAACAAGATACAGAGCTGGCAGGCGATCCACCAATAATCTATTCGGGTTCAATTGCCACAGGGCTCCCTCTGCCATAGAAATATTGGGGAGGTCGCTCCAGCGCCAATGCCTTGAACCCCCTGAATCAAGCCAAGTATATTTCTGGGGTATCATGGTCTGCCCCAGTTCGTTTGGCACCTGAGGATTCAGCCGTTAACCAGTTCTGTGATCTCTCACCGCCTCCGCGATCCCATTCGGTGTCGGGAAGCTGGTTCAATTAGATTTGAGAGTGTGATATCGCCACATAAAGCAAGTTCGATGGTTGTTGCCTGTTACGAGAGCCAAGGCGGCGGGGATCGAGGCGGGTATCTGCGGTTTCGTCGATAGCATAATTAGGACGGCAGCTGTGTCGTTGGAGCGTCGGACTTGCACCGTTATGGAAGGAAGTCAAAAGTGAGCAGAAGTTGAAGCGTAATAGTGTGTTTAACAGATGTGCGAGGATCGAGCGCCCACGGAAGAAGCCGACTTTGTTGTATTGATGATTCCGAATTTGAGGTGCTTTCGTCGATTGCCAGAAGTGTCTTAAGATTGAAGGGGATGAAGAATACCTGCGAAGCGCTTTCGAGAGAGCATAATTTTAGCGAAAGAACCCTGAGGCAACCTCGGAGGCAACCGTGGAAATGGCCAAGACATCGGCTGCTGATGTCTTCCATAATGATAAGATGTTGCATTCACAGGAACATCGCTTAACCGAACCTGAGAACGAAACGGTCGTGCCGCTATAGGTGAAGGCATTGTAGAGGACGAATGTGAAGAAATTCCGTGAATAATGAGACAAATAAATGTCAGGCAGACCCCGAGTGGCGCGCGGTGGCGGAATTCACATTCAAAGTTGACCACGCCTAGATGAAACAATTTAAGTAAGTGAAATATGATTAAGCGAAGCTGATGGGGATCCTACCCTGAAATATGCCACGCGAGAAACACGCGAGTTAAGCGGGTGGTGATGGCGACCAGGGGAAGGGGCGGGGTGGAGTCTAGGACGGGGTCAGTTCCATCAAACCAAAATAAAGCAAGTGAATGGGACGCATTCTTGAACTCTATTCGGTAGGTGCATCCTGGAAATATATATATAATAGAGGTGCTTGAGGAAGTACTTACATTGAGAATATTGAGTTGCAACCGCCGACTAACCATGGATTCATTGTTTGCGCAAGTTGACGCTTACCAACAATTGGTCGTTCGCGCGATATATCCGGCGGCTCACGCTCACTCTCCTTCCCTCACCATGTCCCACCCTATCGCCCTCCCCGCCGCCTCCCACTCGCAGGATTATAATATGGACCCGGGCTCCTACACCGGCGAAGACGGTCGCTTTAACCCTGCCAGCTACACTAGACACTTTCTTGGTTCTCCCATATCCTGGCGCGCGGGCAGCTTTGGAGCTCAGTTCGTTCCCAGCCAGTCTCCAACAGCCATGCTTGTCGGGTCGTTTGAGTGAGTGGACGCGTTATGCTTTATACTATAAGCTAACAGGCGCAGCCCGGTTAAATCCCCCCAGGACTCGTCCATACTGAATGCGTGGAACGTATTCGATAGGCAGGGCGAGCTGTGTCGCAACTACACCTGCTGTGGGACCCATCTCGTCGACCTGCATGCTCTGCTCGAGCACTTTGAAGAGGTCCACATTGTCGTGAAAGACCGCAACCAGCCGCCCAGCATCCAGATTCCATTTAATCCGCAGATGAATCCGCCGGACCCGGAGCCGCCCCTGCAGCTGCAGCAGCAGCCTCAGTATTCCACCCCTTTCGACACTGACGACATGGATTTGGGGCTCGACTACGACAGCGCTGCATCACCCCCACCTCTGTCAACCGCGCCCACAAGCACGGTTACTTCCCGTGCACCGTCGCCGTCGCCGTCCCCCTCCGGCACCCAGCGCCCGGCACTCAATATTTCCCTCAACGGCGTCGGTTTCCCTTTCCGCGAGGCGACTCCGTTGTCCGGGCGTGCACCGGCTCCATTTAGCGCCTATGCCCGATACAACGCCGAGTACAACAGCCCCGGTGCCGTTACGCCTCAGGATGTTGCCGAATACGCCCCTGACCCGACTGCCATTGCCCCCGCGTTAGTCTTCGCGACAGGTGAAGAGCTACAGGGCGACAGCCGCGGATCTAGTCCAAGCACCAGCACGAGCGCGCCCCCGACCGCCAGCACCAGCAGCATCCCCGGCGTCAGCGCCAGCGGCAAGGTCCAAAAAGCGAGCAAGCGCAGCCCTCCCCCTACTTTCACTTCCGTTTCTGCGCCCCCTTCACGTGGTGCCACGCCCGGTGCCATGCTGCCCACGCCTCCCGCGAGTGCCGGCGCCACCCCTTCTCCTGCGACGATCCTCCTCCCGCACAAGCCGTTCCGCTGCCCGAAGCCTAACTGCTCCAAGTCATACAAGCAGGCGAACGGCCTGAAATATCATATGACTCACGGCTCATGCAACTACGGCCCCGCGAAGGACCTCGAGGCCGTTCGTGCGCTGCTCGAGCGCAAGCGCGCGAACGCAGCCGTGCCGGAGGAGGAGGCAGAGGATGCGTCGGGGTCGAATACTCCCGTCCCAGCTGCGAACGGCAGCAACGAGCTGTCGCAGGCCGAGCTGAACGAGGTCGAGGCGCGCGTGCGGCCGTTTGCATGCGGCGTCGGAGACTGCACGCGGCGGTACAAAAACATGAACGGGCTACGGTACCACTACCAGCACTCGGGCGATCACGGCGCGGTCGGGCTCGGGCAGCTTGCGGGCGGCGTGCATGCGTGTCTGCAGCAACGGCAGGGGACGAATGCCTCCACTACGCCAAGTACAACGGCGAGCACGAGCGCCGCTGCGGGTATAGGCGCGGGTGCGGCGAAGGGCAAGAGCCCGTCGTCATATGCTTGGGGGAGCACTCTGCTTCCGCACATCCAGGCCGTCGCGACCACCACCGCCAAGGGCAAGACCGAAGCGACGCCGTTCACGCCGCCCACCACCAGTGTCAATTCCAATTCCGCACCGGCGACGCCTGCGGTGAGTGCGACGTCCACGACGACATTCGCCACTGCCGCGTTCACGTCGGCGCAGACGCCCGAGTACCTCGCGCATCTGCAGCGCGCTCAGTTTGCGCAATACCAGCAGTGGTACGCACAGGCACAGGCGGTGCCGCAGGTACAGCAGCCGCAGCAGCAGGTGGATGTGCAGATGGGGTAGACCTGGTATGCCATCCCTTCTCTCTCCTCTCCCTCAAATTCTGACCGCTGCTTGTTTGCTTGAAGGCGCCTTCCGCTTTTTGTTTTTGTTTTTTCGTTCTCTGTTCCTCGCTACATGCGGCATTTTCAAAAGTACCTCGTATACGTATAATCTATGCTATGCATGTCTGTTCTTCCCTCATCCACCATCCTTATCGTACCGTTACTTAGTCGTACTCACCTCCCTCCCCATTTCCGTCTCCTCACTCTGTATCTTAGTGGACGCGGCACTCGGCATCGACGCCGGTCCGTCCGTACCACCCTCTCCATCCTCATCCCCATCGTCCCCACCTCCGGCTCAATTTACTAGCAGCCGTCCCCATCCTCATCGCCGACCCATTCACTTGGCTCGTCGGCCCATCCCTACCGTATGCTCCCTACCTTATTAGAGATGCTCCTCTCGTACTCATACTCGCCTATTGGCGCCATCTTGTTGTTGTGCCGCTTTCTTGCCTCCCCACTCCCTCCCTTCCCCACTTACATAGTCATTACGTGGCGCGGTTATGCGTGCCTGTACGGTGTACTAGATAGATGTTGTCGAGTCGCGAATAAAATTAATGGTCAACTTGAAATGTTAGTCAAAAATCTGATTTTTAAATTCAGGTGCAGTAAGTATTGGTGGTTGCCGCGGCGTTGACATTCGAATTAGTTCAAATCCGCAATCTGGACGACTCATAGTAAACTAGAGTCACCGCAAGTCATTCAGGAACCTAGTCAAAAACGAATCTCGGTGCCTATTTTGTGCCTATAACTCATTCCTCGGTAACGTCAACTCGTTCGGAGCCTGCTCCTCCGGGGTGACGACTCTTCACGAGTGGGGTGCGTGCGTGCCCGACCACTCCGATTCATGCCCGAAGGCCGACTCGGAAGTTGATGTTGCGGTGCGTCGGGGGCTACCGGCTTCAACAGCCCGAGCTTGAACGGTCATGCAGAAATAGAATTCATTGCCGAGGTGGAGTCGACTTGGAGTCTTCGCTGGACGCTTTTTCGGAATTACCGACGGATCAGCTGGGTCCACTTATGTCGCACCGTTCGTGCTCTTAGCGAAGGCATTGAATGTTCAAAATATTCATAGATACTCAGCAAGTTCCTGAAATGCCAACTGTAAAAAAACCTGGGCTACCCGGCTAACGAAAGTGGTTCCTCAGCTAAAGAGGTAAGTGGCATATGCCGAAAGAGGTCCGATCCGAAATTCCGGATTTTGGCCGTTTCCGTCCTCAGGCTTTTGCGCCAGATCCGTCCGCATAAGGATCAGAACCTCTGTTTTTCAGCCAATTCTGTCCGCATAGCTGATGGGACCTCTCCGCGACTACGGTCCGTCAGCATACGGGATCGTACGTCAAAAACCGACACTTCCGTCCGCATAAAATTCAGAAAATGGCGCTTCCGTCCGCATAAATTCATTTTTACGGTCAATGAGGTGCTATGGGCTCTGGGTAGAGGCATACAAGCCACAACGTGGATATGTACTGAATAACTAATATTAGGAATTTAGGAGCTGTCCTTGGAGGAATGCGCATCGGATCCCGATAAGTCGGCGGCGGTAACAATAGTGAGATGGGCACTGCCGCCATCCGCATTCTTCCCCTTGGCTTTGACGCTCTTTGCCAAACCATCTATCGCAACATGCAGGCCTTTGCTGTGCTGCTGGAATATTTGGAATAACGCGTGCGAATCCTTGCACAACGTCACGAGTGTATGCGGGTGGCCGTCGGCAGTGGGGCTTGCCTGTCGCGCAATTGTGTAGGATGCGAGGGAGAACAGGATGTGGGTCCGAGGGATTTGCAGGACCGTTGGGCAGCCAAGTGCTTGGCAGGTCAGGGAGCTAAAAAAATTGCCCCCCAGCTGTAGATAGACGAGGACGTAGATATAGGAAGGTGTTCCGATGCTCTCAGCGATGGATATCCAGTCGTGATGAGTACTTTTCGTATACATTGTTAGAACTATTGAAAGATCAGCCCCAGCTGTAAACGAGGTTGTGACAGACAAACCTTCTCCGAGGATGACTTGAGTTTGGACGTGACCGGTACTGGGTTTCATGGCCAACACAAAATGCCCAGATTTGAGAGGATTAATCGGCGAGATATTGGCAGAGTACATGTTTTCATGCAGGAATTGAAAGCTTGATAGTGCGGTTGCCCGAAGCTGGACAAATTTCTGTGTAAATTCCCATATCAGTGGGGTGAAACGAAATAAATAGAGTAAAAGAAAAACTCACCGAGGCAGCAACAGCCTGAACGGTTGCCTTGTTCTCCGCACGTTTGGTACTCGCCCCTGGAAGTTCTGGCCCGCTGAATGTGCCGGTATGTCGTACGAAGCGATCGATCCCCGTGGTTTTATTGAGGGTATCAGACGCGGGCACGGCAGCAGCCAAACGTTTCATGAGGGTCTCTCGTAAGGTCGGCTCGGCGGTACGGTCGGCCATTGCAGTGGCTACTCGACCGCGCTGTCGAACTGCTTTTGCAGTGGATTTGGTTTGGTGGCGTTGTCGTTCCGAGACAAGAAGGGACCCATCCAGCGCATTATCCACAACGAAAGTCAGGACAGAATCATATGGGAGAGGTGCGGCCTGGAAGGACAGCATATAGGTGAGGTACAATCACACTCGAGCCAAGTTGGGCTTACCGTCGAAGATTTTATATCAAGATGTGCCTGAATCTCTGTGCGAATAGCATCCAGTGATTCCTCAGTGGAGTCTGGCAAGCTCGCGCTGACAAAGTGTTAATAATTGGGAGGCTATGTAATTAATTGACGTACATTTTGAGTGACTGGTCCAATGATTCGGCCACGAGAGCTAGTTCACAAGTCTCGAAAGTTTCTTCATCCCTTGATGGCTTCGGAATCGGATCGTACAAAGCCAGAAGCTCGAGGAGGGTCTGTGGAGGTCTCGACTTGCGAGGCGGTGGTACAAACTTGTTGGCTGCGGGCTGCGGGCGAGCCGGGTGAATCGGGTCGACATAGTCTTTAAGCATGGCCTCGGCGTCGATCCCGAGAACCTTCAAAAGTTGTTTGGCCTCGCCAAAAGCGTGCTCCGAGGCATCTGCGAGCTGCTGATCGGTCGGATATTGCATGAGGACAGCGGTGTCAAGATCGTCCGCCGTAAAATAGGTGTGGTGGTATCCTGCAGAGGTCTGATTTGCTTGTTCGTCGGGGGATAGATTGCCGAATGCGCCAAGCATCATGGCACGAAGTTTGCGCTCGAAGTTCAAGACATCGGAGTAATTGAAGTCTTTTTTGAGTTGGCGAAGCATGCCGAACAAATGCTCGCAGACCTCTGTCGAGTGGAGCCAAGGAAGAAGAGGGTAGGTTGGAAAGTATTTGCGGTAGACAAGGATGAGGGAGAGAAGACCGTCGCAAAGGGTGAGGAAAATATCGTAAGATTCTCGGGAGATGAAATGAGTACTGAGATTGTAGTCGGGATGTGCTACGGTATGCGACCGCCATGCCATGAGGAAAAAGCGTGCACGAAGCACCATTTTGGCGCGATCACGATGGGATATGTTGCGGTTTTGCCAGGCATCGATGAGTTCACCCAGTACAAATAAATAGACCGAGAGACCCGTCTGGTCCGGGAAGTTCTCAAAGTGAAACTGGAGGGCAGCAGCAGAGAACAGCCTTGCAGCTGCACGGTCATCCTGTCGTTTGGCATTCCAGATATCGTGCCAAAAAAGCGGTCCGAGAGCATGCTCTGCGAGCATGTGGAGCATCGAAAAGCACATAATGAAGAACCCGATGACTAGCCCGCGAGCACCCGACATGATCTGGTTGCGTGCTGTTTTCAATCCATGTTTTGAGTCCTGCGTGATGACGGTAGGATGGTTGCCGAAATACATGGGAATTTGCAGGACAACGCTGCACCCCGGCTTCGAGTTGGGGATTGCATAAACAAAGAACTTTGGTGCATCTTCCGCAATCATTCGCTGTGCGGCCCGTTCCACCTCTGCGCCATCCGACGAGAGAGACACCGGATGGATGTCGTGCTCGTGAAGAATATTCGCCAGCTTATGGTGCATATCCACCAGCTCCTGGGCTTTTGTTGAAGAGCCGCGAGCGACAGCGGCAACGAGGATGGGAGGTATTTTTGGCAACGGTATCGAGAGAACCCAAACACGAAGCTATCAAAAAGGGCCTTAGAATCTGCTAGAAGAAAATAAGGTGATAGCGTACCTTGTCAGCCTTTTGTAGCTGCGCTTTTTCAAAGAGATCATCGAGGTCATCTTTCTCGGTGACCCGGATGGTCCCATTGGCAGCCCCGAGGATGAGGCATACCTCTTTGGACTCAGCATGGACCGAAATCGCCTGTTCAAGCGCTGTGTCATCCCAGGAAAGAGCGAGCGGACCATGGTAGTCAAGCTTCTTCAAAACATCGGCCGCCCTGCCGACATTGAGAGCCGAGAGCCCGGGGCGAAAGCCAGGTAGCTTCGATCGAATTTGGCTGAAAATAAATAAGCATAAATCGACAACGCGTTGTTTTGGGGTCAGCTTACCGCATACTGCGAAGTCCACGTCCACCAAAATGCTTTTGGAACGTCAAGTAGGCGCGTTTTGAGGTTGAGGCGAGAAGATCGCAGAATTGGTCAAATACAGAGTCGTACTTCATGTTCCTTAACGACTTTCCCTTTTCAAGCCGAGTTTGCTTGATCACCAAGGCCTTGATCATTCCCGTTAGCGTGTCTGACTTGTAAGTCCCGTCAGCACAGCCCACGGCGAACTTCAGGAAAGGGGATCGACCGTCTTCCTAGAAATATAGATATGTCAGAAAACATTCGGACTTGACTCAGGCAATCACCTACCAGCTCAATAAGTTCTCGAACACCATGGAACTGCAGGTACAGCTTTCCGAGGACCTCATCTCGGTGCGCTTTGGCACGTACTTCATTTTGGACGCATCTGGCATCCGTCGGTTGATGGCGACCTGGAAAGTGTGAAGCTTTAGTAGCTTCTGGCACGGGGAACATGGCTCTGGGTCCCCTCCGATAGGCGCCGAGACGTCGCGAAAGCAATCACTCGCAAATACAGCCCCAACACTTCGCCCAATCTTCCATTTGTGCAAAGTGAGCTCCCGTCGAATGACCATGCGCTGTTCTGAAGCGCTAAGATCACCCCATTCGACATCTTCCAATTCCAACAATTCCTTCGCAATACGAATACGGGAGGGGGCACCACCGCCAGATGCAGTGGCACGGGCCATATATATGCCGATCTTCTCATTTGATTCCCTCGTCAAGCCAGGACAGGGAGGGGTTGCATTTCGGGTGGTGGGATGACTTTTCTGCCAGAAGCCTTCACAAACCCCAGCGAAAAGAGCGACCGTGTCGAAAGACCAGCACGCCTTGCTTTGGTGCATTTGGCCGTAGCGCGATGGTCAGTCCAACGCCGAGTATCGTAAAGTGCGCGCATGACCACCCATTCCGCGCAATGGGAACAACGCACGCGTCGAACATCTTCATTGTCGAATTCAGCGTTTCCGTCATCGTTAAGCACCTTGGCACGGAAGTTCCCCACTCTGGATGATTGCGGAACAAATGTAGACGTCCTTGCTGCCACATTGAGTTCCTTTTGATGCGCCCACGATGTTCCAGGTTTAGCCCCTTTATTTATGCGCCGGCGTTGACGGTGAGGTTTCCCCGAGTCATCTGACGCATCATCTTCTTCGTCAGACTCGTCGTAGTATTTGGAGGCAGGGCGATGTCTCGGTATGGGAGGGGGTGTATGATCAGAATCGTTCTCGAAAGCTGTTGTAGGAGGTGGTGAAGGAATACGGGCCGGAAATTCTGAATCAGATGGCATCTCCATGTCAGCATCTGGTAAATCCAGCAATAGATTGACGTCTTCGAGGCCCATGCCCTCGGGCCCATCGAAAGGCAGGTCTGAGAATATCGCATCTGTAGTCCCAGCGCTCGGTGATCCAGATGGAGACCCGGTCGGGCTAGCAGAACGAGACATGTAATCATCAGACGAAGGCTCAGGTGTAGTAGGAACTCCCTCGCGGTCCGTGTCAAGATCAGCCTGTAAAGTAAATTGCGTGTCAGCTTGGATGAGGCAAGGGTGCTTGAAAAAATACGTACCAGGTCTTCGACATCTGCGAAGGGTGCCGAAAGTCTAAGGAACCATTGCATCCTTTCGGATGCCGCCTTTTTGGGACACCACAAGTCATAGTGCAGGAGGACGAAGGCGAGGATACTCAAGACAATGATTCCACACGAGTGCGAGTCACATTGACGAGGGGAGGGGAAGTCCGGGGCAATGACGTGGAATTCTCCGGTATCGCCAAGCAGACATTTCAGCCACCATCGAATGAGGGCCAAATCCTCGCTCGGTATGGTACCACCCAAAGAATCTGAATACGCTATAGTCTTTGTAATCAGATTTATTTTCAATAGGGTCCAATGGTTTCCCGAGACATGCAACGGAAACCAAACAATGTCCACAAGGCCCGCACGCATCGCAGCCTCGATTGCAGAAAAGGTGGTTGGGCTGTAGGTAGTGCACTTGGTGCGAGCATTGCGCAAGGACTGTATAAAGAGGCAGTTAAGGATTCGAATGCGGCGCCCAGGGCTGATTCGCTGCAATATGTAATCGACGCCAGCATTGATCATGTCGTCGTTGAGCCATTCGTCACTAAGGAACAAAGCTAAATCTTGTGTACTGAGATGGACGGCAGAGCTCAATCCAGGCACGACGGTATCCCAGGGCAAGAATTGAAATGTATCGAAGCACTCGCAGACTCGGTCTGCGAGACTGGGAATAATCTGGGATGTGCGCTGCAGCCAATTGCGTGCTTCCTCCCAAACAGTGCGCTTCTTGATATAGAGCTGAATCTCGAAGAGCAGACTCTCTATCCAGAGCGGATAAAGAGCAGACAAATGGGGGAATTTAATCGAGGCTGCGCCCGAAAGCCAAGCATTGTTGAAAAATGTGCGAAGGGTACGTGTGAATGGTGTGGCGGTGAATATGGTATCCCGCCATGTAGCGTCGTATAATGGTGACGCCGTAACTGGCTCGTGCGAAAATTTGGCGCTGTCGGATGGTTCAGCTGAGAAGGCAGGGAGCTCCTCCTGCAGGAGCTCTTCGACAGTGAGGTTCGATTTTGGAATCGCAGCGGCGGCGTAGGCCGCAGGAGGAACCCGACGAGAAGCGTTCCGAGCACGCTTGACATGTTTTGGCAAGCCATCCGACCAAATGAGCCCCTGGCCGACCCAATCTGCTAGGTCGAAATCGATGGGAGGAGGACTGTCAGAGTCCGAGTCTGATGAGACATCCACAACAGACGACTCCAGCCCACTAGGCACGCTGTCCCCGCCTCCGGTAAAATAACGAGGTCGGCAACGAGGTCGGCAACGAGGACGCCGATGGGAAGTCGTCCTCTCCAGTCTTGCACCTCCAACAACCGACTGCACTTGGTACTCCAAAGGCGACATAGAATCGTTATCGTCGCTATCATCGCTATCTTCGCCCTCGTCGCTCTCGGTATCGCTCTCGCTCTCGGTGTCGCTTCCTTCATTGTTGTCGATGAAGGCAGTGGCTATAGTGATATCGATATGCTGTTGCGCGCGATGAGAATGAGGAGAATGGCTCGGTTGCGGCTGTCTGGGGAATATTTTAAAAGCTAGGCCATATTTTGTAGCCTTATCCAGACGCAGATGGGATATGTGGGTGCGGTGATATCGACGTGGTGGCCTTAAAGATCGGTGAAGAGGAAGGAACTCGGGGTATAGGCGATGAACTTCAAAACAATTAGTTGGTGGTGGTGTGAGAGGATACAGAACTCACTAATGCAGAAGAAGAGAACAGAGACTTCGAAGAGGTAAACACCGAGGGCGGAAGCAACTGTTATGGTGTCGACCGTGGTATTGAGGGCTATAAGCTTGATGGCCTGTAGAGTGCATGGGCTGGACGCGAATGAAACCAAAGTGGCGATGACATTGAGGAAGAAAAAAAGCAGGGGCCGGCACTCGTGAGCTATAGTACGGCTGGTGGAGGCCCTGAGGACCGGCTTGTGTGCGCGATAGTCTGGATGGACAGTAGATACATCAGAAAAAACGATAGAAATCCAGGCTCCATGAAGACTACCTTTTTTTCGCATTTTTTTTGGGAGGAGGCTGGATTCAAGCGGAAGATGTGTGGGCAACGAGACAAAAAATCGACGTGTCGGAGAGCTGCTTCGGGTATCAGCTAGAGCCCTGGATACGCTCCATATGAGTTTTAGAAAATCATATGGCCAGATAATCCTTGTGGCCGCCGCTGTGGCCGTGGCGCAATTGCCTATTTTGTGCCCGAAACACCATCTTAGGATATCTAAGGTTAATGTCAGCGATATACGGACTAGAAAATCATTATTCCGGCCGATTTAAGCAACATAGTGGGATCCTACCATGTGAGCGGATCCGATATGTAGTGCGGTCCCAAGTCCAGCCGTTGAAGATCAGCCATAGAACACAGAACCTCGAAGCTTGGAAAATTCCATGATGCTGTAGCTATGATGTGTCGCAGAAGCAGAGGAGTAGAGGAGTAGAGAGGAGTATATAAGAGGTTGAAAGTTGAAGGTCACACATGTGTCACATTGTCATCACGGCTTACCACGACCACCAGAAGTTGTGCAATAACTTTCGGGGGAGATTTGAAGAGCATCCATAAAAATTTAGAATATTATATTGTCTATCCCAGACTCCACTCAAAGTGCTTTTACGAACGGCAGGTCAAAATTAACCGCACGGTGAACACATTTATCTCAACTTGGATTAAATCAGTCATTTAGCGCCCTGCTCAGGCGATATTATGGCTTTTAGTGCTCGTAGAAATTCGGCGTGAAGGAAAATGAGAAACAATAGTATTTTGACGCGTAAAACGCGTCAGAAAACAGCCGAGAAACGCGAGGGGCGAGCAGTAGCGAACACCTGGGCGCGTTACCCGACATCCGTCCGCATATGGATAGGACATCGGGCGAGACCGGCCGTTTCCGTCAGCGCTTGTGATGGGACCAAGCGCTCCTTTTGGGCCGATTTCGTCAGCATAGTGATGAGACATTTGGCCTTTTTTGAGGCCAAATCCGTCCGCATAAGGATCGGACCACTTTCGGCATATGCCACTTACCTAGCTAAAGATGTTAAGCGTGATGTGACAATAACGTCACACTTGTGCCCCTTTCCTCTCTACTAGCTTCAGTGGCATTCCTTCAAACCGCGGAAATTCTCGTTCCTACGCGTTAGAAAACCTCTGGTTGAGCGCCTCTTCGGCCTGTATCATCGTAACAACCACCATGGATCCGCCGACGTCAAAGGAAAGCTCTCTGGAGACTACAATCCCCACCCGTATCGGCGCTGGCAGTTTCGCCACTATATATGCGTCACCTGGTCGTGCTGCGGCCTTTAAAGTTGTTCATGCGCAGGAGCATGCCGACCAGATCGAGAAGGAATTCGACGCCCTCCATGAACTGTACAATTGGTGCAACTCCAACTCGATTTTTGCCATTCCTCGTCCCATGGCATTCTACAATCCGGGGACTGGTAAACTCCTATTCTTCCCTCCGTCGCCTGGCGTAGTACGGTCGCGTGAACCCCGTGTTACCGTGCATAGCGAAGACTTTGCCAGCCTCCCGAAGAGGGCGTCTTACCTCATGGATCGTGCAGCTCCTCTTCCTCATATTATCGGCAAGTTCATCCGCACATCATTTTATAACGACAAGGCACGGTCCACGGTCCCTCCACCTCTGATGTGCCGCCTCTACTTCGGAAAGGAGCTGCGTCCGTCAGCGTTCGTTAACCCCAACAATTTTCCCATCGATGTAGCGCGCTACAAGGCCATGCAGACGCAATTTGGGGAAACACTGTTTACGTTGGATGAGGCGGTCGAAGGCATGGGCGAGATGCTGTCGCGGGTCCACTGGATGGTAGGATTTGATGCTCGCGACGTCGAGTTTGTGTTGGCAGGATCGCCCCACATAGGCGGAGTGCGCTACTATATCATCGATTTCAATCAGGTGCGCTCTTGTATATCCTGATGTTGGATGTGGTTGGCATTAACATATAAGTACATCAGATGCGTCCTTTCAGCAAGAACAATGGCGATGTTAAAGAACTCGCCGACGCATTCTTCGCAAATGACCCATACTATCCGCGTCCAGTCCGGGATGACCCTCTCTACGTCGCCTTCAAACAGGCATACATAAAGGCTTGCCCCGAGAATTATCGATCGCGAGCCTCGCTTTTCTTGGAGGAGATAGAGCAGTGTTACGCTGCAAATGGGAGAGGATAGTATCCGATGTAACATTTCGGACTGTGACCTCTCTCCCTTGTAAGAGTCCAACCCATCGCTGTTCGTCAATCCTCGCAGACCGGGTCATATTTTCTCCTGTTCGCCCGTATCAGTGTATATCGTAGAATGTGATGAATCTCGTCCAGTGCCGTCATTAATTCATTCCCAAAGCGCTTGCGGTACAGCATCCGGAGATTGCTGCTTACTACGGTGGCTATTATTTGTTGTATTAATTCCGGAGTTTCCTCTCATGGTTTACAGGTCACCTTCGAGCTACCCGCCTTCGCGTGGATTAATCAATCAAATTGTTGCGGACTCAGGTGCCATGCGGTTGGCGCGATATATTATTTTGTGAGCACTACCATCCTTACGAGGTCGACCATAGGGGAGCGGAAACGATATCATGCGCTGGGTGTACACGTCAGACAGCTCTCAGGATGGTACCTGGGCGGAACAGGCCGAGAAGAAAATCCGACGTCCTTGGTTCCTGTGATATCTGTGATATACAGTCAGTAAATAGACCCCCCTCTTGACTTGTTCATGGCTTTGTAGATTGATCACGAGGAACCTAGCTTCTCGCTAGGCCAGCGACCTCCCGGAAGTACGAGCTTCTCGCGAGGCGATAACGTCATGGTGGCCGATCGGTCAAAGCGAGAATTAGCGCGTTAATTAAATTGATCGAATATCAAATGATCTCCGGGGACGACGGAATGGCCACTGACAGTTGCGTTCAGGACGTCTGCTGAGGCTTTGAGTGATACGTGTGGAGTTCGATGGCATCTTTATGAAAGATGCGAAGTACGATTCGTGTGGAGCCTTGGACAACCATTGGTTCCGCATCCGCGGAAGGAGGATGCTTGGAGGATGCGAATTGAATTACGGAATCAGATGCAGCTTTCTTTTTTGACACAGGCCGGACAAAGGCCGGAGACAAAAATACGGTATACAAGGCGGTGGACATTGGAGGACGAACGCGTTGTAATAATCATATATATACATTACTATTCTGGAACAACAGAGCGAGAGCATTGCAATTATAGTTCGTGCGGGGAAGGGTTGGTTTAAATAATATCCATAGCAGTAGCGGGGTATGGTTCATTGGACTCCGAGAATCATTTGATGACTTTCTCTCTCGGAGTCCTTCATCAGACTCGAGACCGTCTGTCACGATATTGAGCATACTGTAGGCGAAAGGAGGTAAAACTCAGGTGACTTACGAACACGCGCCACAAGTGAGGCAGTTGGCAATTCCAGCTAAGCAGTCTGCGATCGCTAAATCGGAAATTTATGAATACGAGTACGAGCAGAGGGAGGGAATTGTGTACCGGCGATAATACACTCAAGGCAGGCAGCGATCCCGCCTACGATGGCCATTATGCAGTCGCCAATGCATTGGAAAATTCCTTAATAATATCGGGAATGTTATTGGCGCTTAACGGATCCGACAGGCGGAACGAGACGGACCAGTTATACAAGAAAGTATGGCTCTGAGAAACGAACGACGGAGGTAAGTTTAATATGAGAAGAAGAGGTTCAGAGCACGTACCCCATTTATAGTTATGCGGACGAGACAAAGGGATCTGAGAGTGGGAACTGCTTGGTTTTTAACAGGAAGGTTCGGTCGTGACGTCACCGGCGACGCAGAAGATGAAATGACATCGTACTGTTCAGTGTACAGTGTATTGAGGCCGGGAGACACTATCGCCGCCTGACCGTGATCCGGAAAATAGATTTACGCTGTTGGAGCGGACTTAATAGTAGTGTATGGTTGATTCGTTTGCGCATAGGACTGTATTCGCATCCCATGATATGGTATACCATTTTGCGCGCTTTCCGTCACAGAAGTCCTGAGGCCTGAGAAGCCTCTCAGATCATTTGTTGTGATTTTTTGGATATTTTTTTTCCAGGTCTCCTCCGGGCCAGCGTCGCACGTGATCGCGAGTTCTTCAACGCTGAGCCTGTCGCTGGTAAGTAGTACTGGCAGTGGTAACAAATTGAATGGCACGATGGAGATATAGTACCCACCATCTGAGGGCCGTGTGTTTTCGGCAAAAAAGTGGATGCGCCAGAACCACTCAGAACCACTGACGTTTTTGAGAGAGAAATTAGACCCAAAGCACGCACCTGTTAGCTATACTGTAAGATTCAAGTCAGATAGTAGATGGATGTGAGAATACAACACATCCGAGTCTCCCAAATGAATCAAGAAGCAGATGGACCACCCAGCCGAAAAAGTCCGGCATTTTCTTCCCAAACTGAGGCGTTGCTGTAGGGAATAAAATATCAATCCTGTGATTCGCATGATGCTTCAGGAAGGGGAATATTTCGTGGAGACTTGCAGTTCTTGAGAACTCTGTGTTCAACAAAGGACAGGAAAATCGATCTTGAAAGACGATTTGCGATCCATGGCAGAAATCTTGATAGGCGAAAAAAACTTAAAAAATCGAGGCCTGGCCAAATCCTTGGTAGATGATTCTGGACAGGTTGAACGTTGAAAAGAGCGTGGTGGCCTGGCCGTGGGATAAGAAATTGTTTGTTTGCCAAACACGGGAAATTATAACACGGCCACATCAAGTTTTCTTGCTTCTTCAAGAGTGCACCCGTCCTCTGACCAGAACTTTATGTGAGTCTCGTTCAGCTTGCTTTTCCTTTTCAAGCTGTCGGGCATCCGTGTATCATCCCTTGGGTGACGACTGTGCTGGCGACGTGTCGATTTCGTCGCGTCGTGTCTCGTACCACTTTCTGTCGCTGAGAACTGACCATACCCTCTAGCATGCGTGAAATCGTACATCTCCAGACCGGACAGGTGCGTCTCGTGTCTACTACTCAGTTTCTCTGTTCTGACCGCGCGATTCCAGTGTGGCAACCAAATCGGTTCGTATCTTTTTCGCCATCGACAGTGTACGCGTATCAACTTTTTTTCTTCAGGTGCCAGGTTCTGGGAAGTCGTCTCTGACGAGCACGGCATTGGCCCCGATGGTGTCTACAATGGCACCAACGACCTCCAACTTGAGCGGATCTCGGTGTACTACAACGAGATCGGCGGGAACAAGTACGTCCCCCGCGCGGTCTTGATTGATCTTGAGCCCGGGACAATGGACTCGGTTCGCTCGGGCCCCCTCGGTTCCCTTTTCCGCCCCGACAACTTTGTCTTCGGTCAAAGTGGCGCGGGTAACAATTGGGCGAAGGGACGTGAGTGCCTCCCTTTCATCCGTGTTGTCTCAATGAAGGTTAACGTCCGCCCTACAAGATTACACTGAGGGAGCCGAGCTTGTCGACTCAGTCCTTGATGTCGTCCGCAAGGAAGCCGAAGGAACTGATTCCCTCCAGGGTAAGCCTCTTATTCGCCTACCTTCAACCGCCCCAAATAACGCTTCTCAGGTTTCCAAATCACCCACTCCCTCGGAGGAGGAACCGGCTCCGGAATGGGTACTCTTTTGATCTCCAAAATTCGCGAGGAATACCCCGATCGGATGATGTGCACCTACTCTGTCGTGCCCAGTCCTAAGGTGTCCGACACTGTCGTTGAGGTGAGCCTCCATTCGACCCTGTAAGGAGTGCGTAGCTCACGCATATTGCAGCCCTACAATGCCACCCTCTCCGTCCACCAGCTCGTCGAAAACTCCGACGAGACCTTCTGCATTGACAACGAAGCTCTGTATGACATTTGCTTCCGGACATTGAAGCTGTCGACCCCGACCTACGGCGACCTCAACAACCTCGTCTCCGTTGTCATGTCCGGCATCACCACCTGCTTGCGTTTCCCCGGTCAGCTCAACTCGGACCTGCGCAAGCTCGCCGTCAACATGGGTCAGTCCAGTTGACGTTTTCTTTTCCTTACTTCTCCTAAAACATTGTGTTAGTGCCTTTCCCGCGTCTCCACTTCTTCATGACCGGATTTGCGCCCCTCACTGCTCGCGGCAGCGCCCAATACCGCGCTGTCAGCGTTCCCGAGCTGACCGCACAAATGTTCGACGCCAAGAACATGATGGCCGCCTCCGACCCCAGGCACGGACGCTACCTCACCGTCGCCGCCGTCTTCCGTGGCAAGGTCGCCATGAAGGAGGTCGAGGAGCAGATGCAGAACGTGCAGAACAAGAACTCTGCCTACTTCGTCGAGTGGATCCCCAACAACGTCCTCACCGCCCACTGTGACATCCCCCCGCGCGGCGTCAAGATGGCCGTCACCTTCATCGGCAACTCGACCGCCATCCAGGAGCTGTTCAAGCGTGTCAGCGACCAGTTCACGGCCATGTTCAAGCGGAAGGCGTTCTTGCATTGGTACACCCAGGAGGGCATGGACGAGATGGAGGTTTGTGCTCTGCATGATGACATACCTCCCTCCCGCTGACCCTCTTTCGCCTTTCAGTTCACCGAAGCCGAATCTAACATGCAGGATCTGGTTGCGGAGTACCAGCAGTACCAGGACGCCACGTATGTACTATTCCTCGTCTCTGTCGCTGTGTCTTACCCCAATTTCCCAGTGCCGAGGAGGAGGGCGAGTATGAGGAGGAGCTCCCCGTTGAGGAAGACCAGTAGACTTGTCGCTTGCGGACATACCATGCCCCTTGATGACTTTATACCCTTCCGACTCGAAAAAATACTCCACTTTGATCACTGCTCGTCCATTCCTAATAGTCAGATGCACTCTCATTTACTTTCCTTCTCTCCGCTTTGTTGTTGTGGATCTCTCTCAGACAAATGATATGTGGTTCCATAATGATCATTGCTTATATTCTACTGGGTGTACATCGCTCCAAGACAAGTGTCTTGCACATAGCTAGCTCTGCTCGCACCTGGTCTTCAGCCCATTCGCCATCGCCTGTATCGACTCGTTGAAAGCTTTACCCATGAACTTCATCATTAGAGAACCCGCAACGCCACCAAGGACGGCGACGATCTCAAACTTCGTGCCTCCCTCAACATCGCTGAGGACATGCCAGCTCTGCGCCCCAAACAGCCACCCACGCGATGGCGCGCCCCACGCCAGCTGGCTCTGCGGCTCGATGTGTAGAACGGTCTCTGTCAAGGTACGCGTATTGACGCTGTCGTTCATGGTCGGGGACATGTGGACCCTAATCACGAGTTTGCGCCCAGCGGCGATTTCGCGATCGGGGAGCGGTTTCTTTGATGCGTGGGTGACGGTGGCTTCGCGTCTGACGTGCGTGAGCCCTCGATTTTCTGGGAGAATTATTTGAGATCTTACATGTACGGGTTCCTGTTGGGATTATATTATTAAATCCCGCACAAAAGAGGTGGGATGGAGTACTTGCCATTTCGAATATGCGTCAAAGTCCACTAGCACGTCCCAGACTTTCTGTCGCGGGGCGTTGATGACCACCGATGTGGTGAAGTAGTTTGGCCACTCGGACTCTTTGGGGATCGATATCGTAGAGGACGACATGCTTTGATGGTACAATGCATTTCACCACCCCCTTTCTTTAATGTGCAGGGCGCGTAATGATTTTGTGCGCAGGATGTGTAATTGGCCGCCCATTTCTAGACGCACCGGCATCGTCTCCTTGTCGATGTGCGTAACTCGCGGCAGGACACACCATCGGTGGAACGAGCATCGGCATGGTTTTGCTGCAGGACGCGCAATGGGCGGCAGGTCGGGCCGACTCGGATCGTATGTCATCGATCTCAACAGCCAAACAAGTTCCCGGCACATGAAGAGATCGTCGCGGTCACTGGCAGTACGCTTCCAAAGCGGTTATTAAGTACATTGACATCCCAAGTTGATCGCAAGACAATTGTCGCTTTTATTGTGTGTTAATTGCGCGTCACCTGCGGCATTCCCGTCTCAAAATCACCTGCAACAAGGCTCTCATAACGCGTCGCGCCAAGGGACGGCGTCCGGGGTCAGGTTCGACGCAGGCAGACACGAGGGTCCGAAACCATCCCGGTGTCCCCTCACTCCATTTCAAGGGTAGCTGTGGAGTGGCCTGGAACTCCTCTGTGTGAACGGTCGGAACTTCCACAGCTATGCACCAAAGAACCAGCCCGAGAGCAAAAACATCGCCCTCAACAGTGGCCTCCCAATTCGGTGGAATTGCCTCGGGGGCGCACCACCCCAATGTGTATCCTCCCGGACAGTAGTCGATAACCCGACAGTGGCCGTCCTTGCAGAGAACGACGTTGATATCCCACCCGACGATGGCGCGTGCATGCAGCCATGCCGCCGCTGCAGCTATGGGAGGCGCGCCACAAATTCTAAGTCCTGGATGAACGTGGGTCCGTGCGTGATGCGTTTGAAGACCCGTACGTCGTCAGAAACCGTGACAGAGTCAGAGGTAATTTCCACGAGGCAGACGTGGGGGGCAGTGTGGAGCTTGTGTGTGCGGCGGAGGGAGGACAGGTGCACGGAGGGGAGAGAGAGGGGATTCGAGGGCATCGGGATAAAAGGGCCTGACTGTCGCTTCCACACTGAGGGAGCCCCCGGGAAGCGTCTTGAAGCCACCGACGTCTGCACTCCAGGATTTAGCTGTACGCGGCGGAGAATCTGGTCGAAGCGGGTGCCAGTCGGCGCGGAAGAGGATGGGCAGCGTGTTCACACACCAGCTCCATCGTGTCTTCATCGAGTGCGGTGCCCTCGCCGTCCAGAGCGGTACGGTGTTCTCCGCGCATTCTGGCACGTCCTTGTTCCGCAGATAGTGAATATGGACTGCGGCCCCGCTACCGAAGACTTTTGGGATCCGGGTCGACAAGAAAACTCTGTGCAGAACACATGTTCAACTTGAATGAATTGGCTATATTCATGGACAGTGCGTCGCCTCCCAGCGACGCTGTAAAAGCGCACCGGCTTCCAGCGTATTCCCAAATAAGCAGGGCACGAACACTTCTTTTCCAAGGTGAAATTCCATGGGCGCCAAAATCCTGCCGCGAGGAACAAGACAGCTTGAATGTTCCACTAAGCAATTTTGTTATCGCAAGCCGAGCGCCCGATTAGACACACCCCCAGATTATTCAAGTTGCTGTCAACGGTATGCATTATGTGCGCGCCAGCTTCTCGCGGTGGTGTCTGAATAATTTTGAAAAGTTAAATTTCTGAGAAGAATCAAGAATCGAGTCACCGTAGGTCACCGTGGGGGGAAAATCGGCCCAACATTTGATCCCATCGCGATGATCGGCGGAGGCGGTGCGAAGCCCCTATCGCTGAGGGCTTACAATATCTAGAGGTTCCAACGAACCAGAACGCGCTCAGATTCTCAGTGCTCCGTGGCATTCGATATCAATCTATGGACCGTCGCTTAATGGGCTGTGGACAGCGTCTGACAGACCATCACCAACGCCTTTGCTCTTTGCCGCACGGCTTGGCGCTGGGATCGGTGGCTTCCAGCCCTAGTATCCATTCGGTATGAGAGGAAGGTCTACAAACTGACCCAATTAACTTTTTGTATTTCCTTTCTTTCTGGAGTCCACCTTCATACAGTAGACCTAGATAAAGGTTAGAAAATATGCCGACCTCGGACATAGTTGTTAGGTTTTCAGACTTGGAAGCCCCAAGTCAAGAATAATGTTCGATCATTCATTCCTTTTGTCGTGTAATGTATTGCACAATGTCCGGCATTTCCGTGGTATGCACCACCTCTTCTCGTTCTTATGAATCGTCTCAATCAGACTCCCGTCTTCCATTGCTGATGCTCCATGATAAAGTAGAATCTAATGTGCCGGCAAATTTCACAGCGCGGACGTCCAGACTCGCGCGTGGTGCCCAGAAAATACCGGCAAGCAGCAGTCCTTCGATGCCGAACATATGTAACCACCTCTTTTGTACAACATGTATGGCGACTAAGACATGGACTACTAAAACCGTTCCAGCGAACTCAGCCAACGAGAGCCCGTTTTAAAATAAGCGAATAAAAAAGATGCAATGGATAACATAAATCTACACTGGCGCCAATCGTCGCTCCCTGGGATGTTTGCCTGGCATCAACACCACCGACATGAATACAAGAGAACAAATACTCACCCGTTCCCATTGCCCATCAGCTCCTCGTATCGATCTCGCAAATTTTTGAGTTCTGCGTCATGCTCGGTGCCTGTCAAATGGCCATGATCTAATATAAAGATTTTGCACTCGCGAATATACTGGTCCAAATCCTTGGATTTGGTGAGGCTCAGTTCCGGTTCATTCGACCCTCGCTGGCGTGCAAGAAACGACGCTACGACCGTAGAGGCGCCGCCTAATTTGTTGTCAGGTTAGCAAGGTCAAGCATGGGGAGAGGTAAACGCACCAAGAAACGATATTCCAATAGATGCCTGATAGAATATTTCAGCATTGACGGTGGTATTTTTAAGACCGCAGATACGAACCTTCCGACCCGAAATCGCTGCTGACAAGCCTGTTGTTAGGGCACCCAAAAGGACCTGTAAACCTATGGCGATCTGCGGACGACGGTTAAGACTGCACACAAACCAGGCGTTTGAAAATACCGTACGTTCAAGGCATACCCCGTGGTCTGGGCTTTCCACTCGCATTTGATTTTTTCCTCCTCCGCGACATCGAGAGTGGGTTGAAGTCGCTCTTGCAGAGTTCTGGGGCGCGGGAACGGCTGCGCAATGGTTGAGAGCGGAACGGTGCATTCGTAAAGTGTGACCGCACCTGTTCTCGCTTTGGGACAATCCAGTCGATCTCAGATGTAGTACGACGTTGGCTGCCAGGACGGTATTCCGATCTCGCGGCAACGGGGCTGAATTGGAACGAGCCTGGCGCCGTCAATGGAGGCCTCTGCGCATCTTCAGGATGTTGGGGAAGTAAGAACGAGACATCGCTCATCGGCTTCGGGCGCGTATCACCTGAACCCCCATCTGGACCCCCATCACGCCCATCTGCACTGGCAGACAGAGGTTGAGGAGATTCACTGGTGCGAATTGTGAGTATCGGATCCGGATGTCTTGTGAGGATTGTATCCGGATGTACATGTCTTGAAGGGGAAGTTGGCTCGAACTCCGGGTTTTGCGAGCTCTGGCTACCGGAGGCGGACATAGGGTCTATCCTGTCGGGGAGGCTTGAAAATTCCTGGTTTTGTTGGGTGGCCATAGGTCCCGGAGATAGCAGGCTAGAAAACGCCAGAAACATGAATCAATGCCACGCACATGCCAGCAGGCCCCACGCTCTGCCAGTGCAGATAGATTACATTTAAATCAAGCCAGTGCGTATAGGGCGGGGATCGCACTCGGCAGCAGAGGAGAGCAGAATCCGCGAGGAACGGCTCCAATGCTTAAGGTAGGGTTGCCCTTCCATACGTCCAGTGGCGTTACAGTGGCGCCAGCGGTTTCTTCTTCCACTGCTGTAATTGGATGGCTGACAGAATGGTTGACAGATTTAGAGAGCTGAAGCACATGTGCAATTAAAAGGGCGGGGCCATTGTGGGATTAGTGGGATAGTTGCGTACAATCGTTTCGTTTTGGTTTACATAAAGGCTGAGCCTAAAGTAGAGAAAGCGCAAGTACCTTTTTTTTTTTTTGTTCACTTTCAAGTTGTCTTCGTTGTCCTCGACTACACTTCTCCAGAGTGGGTAAGGCGACCAAACGAACAGCTATTTCAATTTTTTGTTTTTGTTTTTTCGTTTGAAAAGTTTCTAAACGAAGCCATTGGGCTAGCCTCAGCATAAGGAATCACGGTAATGTACATTTCGTTTACTCTAATTTTCGAGTTTTTCAGGGATTTATACTACCCCATAGCTCAGCCCATCACCTTGCCAGTAACGCCATCCGAATCTACGCCCATGTATTAGTTATAAGAG
This sequence comes from Mycena leptocephala, assembly GCA_029378395.1. NCBI lineage: Eukaryota > Fungi > Basidiomycota > Agaricomycetes > Agaricales > Mycenaceae > Mycena > Mycena leptocephala. The sequence continues at coordinate 118,604 of JARJLF010000351.1, forward strand.
CAAGGAAATGTATGAGAAGCCTCACAAAAAGACCGTAGCGCATTTGACGGAAGTAAACCGCTCGCCGCGAGTCAAAATCGACTTCAGGATCGATTTCTAAGAAGGAATTATAAGTTAGGAGCCCAGTAGGGTGCCAGCAACGTACCATTAATTCTAGGAAGCGGATGCATGACGATCATGTCCTCCTTCGCTCTTGAAAGCAAGGCGTGATCAATGCGGTACGCGTCCTTTACCTGGTTCCATTCGGTTTCGCTATCGAACCTCTCCTTCTGGATGCGGGTCACATAGAGCACGTCGGTGTCGGCCAGTACTTCATCGAGAGATTCACATTGAGTGACGGGCACGCCAGCCTTACGGGCTGCCGCAACGACGGACGCAGGCATTGCGAGCGATGGCGGGGAAACGAAGTTGAGGCGGACCGAGTAAAGGGACAGGAGAGTGACCAAGCTATGGACCGTACGTCCATTCTTGAGGTCCCCAAGCAAGGTAATGGTACGACCATTCACCGTTCCAAGCTCCGATCGGATTGTATAAACGTCTAGTAGTGCCTTTGAAGAGGTCAGCCTAGTACGATACGCTCAACTAACTTTCCGTACCTGTGTGGGATGCTCGCCAATTCCATCGCCAGCATTGATAATAGGCACTGGGGAAAACTTGGCTGCCAATTGCGCACTCCCGACATCTGGATGCCGAATGACGATGGCATCTCCATAACAGCCGAGAGTACGGATGGTGTCCGGCAAACTTTCGCCCTTGGCCACCGACGACGTATCTGCAGTGATCTGCACAACTTCTCCTCCGCAACGTTTCATGGCGGCGTCGAAGGACGAACTCGTGCGCGTCGACGGTTCGTAGAACAGAGTACAAAGCACTCGGCCTTTCAAAATGTCCAGGGTGCCGTTACGCTCGACCTGTAACCGCATCTCGTTGGCGAGGGAAAACAGATCGTACATGTCGCGATGAGTGAACTGTTTCACGGAAAGAATGTGGCGGCGATGGAAAGAGGGATGGGCCAAAGTGTGAGAGGAGAGCTGTCCACTAGCAGTCGCGTGGAAGGCGATGGAAGACTGCGATGCGCTCATGGATGGCATAGACGTCAACGACATGATATTGCCATTCGCCATCGATTCGTGCTCCTTAGGAGCGACTGGCCCTAAAATTGGCGGGTGGTTGATAGTAGCACTCGAGATATCCTTGCCGAGGGGGACAGAGAAAAGAGAGCCATCGAGGAAAGCAGTGCTACCGTGCACGACGACTCTGTGAATGGCCCCAGTTGCGAACTTGGATTCTAGCGGAGACCAGCACGTCTCTCGCTTGCCAAACCGAGCCTTTCGTCCGATTACGACCTCCACGTGGGTTTGAGTTTGGTCTGGGAGCCCAAAGATGTGGACAGGATTATCGTGCAGCCTGACACGGATGTCATCGAGGGAAAGTCGACCATCCTGCACCGCGGTCAGCAAGAGAGGAAGGGTTTCTTCCATCCCTGACGACGGCGATGCGGTTTCGCCAACCTCGAGGGCGAGGCGGTAGGGAGTGGCGCCGATGGAAAAGGCGTCTATAAGGTCCAGTTTATGCCACAAAGATTTCTGGTCCTCGGATGACGGAAGGAATTTACAGGTCGGGAACTCTTCGAGGGAGAAGAACAAGGCGTACACCGAGACGTCGCAGGTAACCTTGAGCTGCTTGGCCTTGCTCAGGGAGATTAGCAAAAGGTCGTCTTGCTGCGCACATCTGTGACATGCACGCTTCGATTATGAAGACTAGCGAGCAACAGAATGCAAGCAAGATCAGACCCTTTGGCGTCAGTTACAACGGGCTTTTCGGTGGGCCAAAAGTGAAGTGGGCTGCGACAACGGAGAGCGGCGTGGACGTGGTGCTGACGTCGAATGGAATGAAGAGCGCCTTCGCCTCGGCCTGAAGCTCTTCATCGAGAGATTGAACGTTGTCAGCGGACGCAGCAATGCTAAGAGCGAAATTGCAGTGTGCCGCGCCGGCAACATTTGCTTTCGCTCGCTCGAGGGAGGCGCGATCCGAGATGCTGCCCTTCAAATCTAATGGGATGATGACGGAAGTGGTGAATCCAGCGCTGATGGATGCCTTGGTGACCTGGATGAGATCTACTATTCTCGGTCACTAGGTTGGGAACGAATGCAGCGATATTGATCAGCCAGGGAACGTATGGGTGCGGTGAGAACTCTTGGAATCAATGCTCGACACCTCCAAAGGCAGTCTCCGCACGAGGGCTCGGCGAGCATTTTGGCGTTCTTGATGTTAGTGATCAACGGAACCGCAAAGTCGACAGCCATCCGGCGAGTGTGGTAGCCTTTGCTGCTGTAGCTCGCGGGCCTCCGATAATGGTTCTTCGACGGCAAGTTGATATACATGTCGATCAGATTATTTGCCAGATGTTGCGTCAAGGAATACTCGGATTTCTGCTTCTCGCGATTGTCCTCTCCCAGGGTCTCGAGATACTATGTCTTTGAGTCCAAATCCGGATTTATGAATAAGGAACGGCTCACTTTACAGGGAACATTATGCTCGGTCAAAAAATCGGCGGTACCGGAAGTCGCAAAAATGTTGAAGCCAGCCGCGCTGAGCTTTTGAACAGAAGGAAGGATCTCCAACTTTTCCCGATAGCTACCGACGGAGAAAAGAATGTTCTTTTCGGCGGCACGATACCCGTCGATATCAGGGCCTTCAAATAAGCCTCGTACTTGTCATAACCGAAGCAAGCGACCTCGCCGGTCGACGCCATCTCGACACCAAGGACAGGATCGGCGCCGGACAATCTGCTGAAGCTGAACTGCGGGACCTTGACTCCAACGTAGTCCGGTGGCAGACCAGGGTCAGGGTAGGACTCGACAGGAAAGCCCAGCATAACTTTGGTGGCCATTTCAATGGCGTCGATGCCAGTGACCTTTGAAACGAATGGGAATGAACGAGCAGCGCGAAGATTGCACTCGATGACTTTGATTTCGTTGTTCTTGGCAATAAATTGGATATTAAAGGGTCCGGTGACATTGAGAGCATTGCCTATTTTGGCCGTGGCTTCCTCGATCTGCCGAACGGTCTGGGGATCCAGATCCTGGGGAGGATGGATAAGGGTAGCGTCGCCGGAGTGAACGCCAGCATTCTCGACGTGTTCCGAGATAAAGTGCATGACCATCTTGCCGTCCTTGGCCACAGCGTCCATCTCGATCTCCTTCGCCTGTTCGATGTACTTAGTGATGACGACAGGATGATCACGAGAGACGGCTGTGGCCTGGGTAAGATAATTCGAGAGGTCGTCCCCAGTCGATACGACGTTCATCGCGGCACCGGAAAGCACATAAGATGGTCGGACGAGAACCGGGTACCCTACTTTCTCGCAGAAGGTTTCGGCTTCCTCGAAGCTGGTCAATTCCTTCCACAAGGGCTGATCGACACCTATTTCGTCCAAGAGTCGCGAGAACTTGTACCGGTTCTCAGCGGTATCGATCATTTCGGGGGAAGTGCCATAGATTTTGACGTTCTGACGATAGAGAGGTAGCGCGATATTGTTCGGCGTTTGACCGCCCATAGCAAGATGACACCACGCGAGCGTTCAGCGTCGTAAATATCAAGAATCGTCTCCAAGCTGATGTTCTCGAAATAGAGCCGGTCTGCCTCGTCGTAATCCGTGCTCACAGTCTCCGGATTGTAGTTGACCATAATTGTTTGGAGACCCTGATCGCGGAGAGTCCTGATGGCTCGGACGGCACACCAATCGAACTCGACAGAGGAGCCAATCCGGTAAACACCGGATCCCAACACCATGACACCCCGGTCGTTGAACGTGACGTCGTGCTCGATGGCATTGTACGTGGTGTAAAGATAGTTGGTGAAGGCGGGGAACTCTGCGGCGACGGTATCGATTTGTTTGACGAACGGTGCGATCCCAGTCTCTTGGCGGAGACGGCGGACAGCGAGCTCTGTCGATCCCATGCACGTAGCGAGCTGTCGTCGGAAAATCCAAGCTGCTTAGCCTGCTTGAGAAGAACGGAGTTATGGTGGAGACATTGCATTCACTGCCCATACCATGAGCTCAGTGAAGCGGACCAAAAGATCACATACGATAAGCGCTTTTCCATATTGAAGATGTACTGAGCTTCGTCAAGAACCACTTGTCGATGTTGGTCATTTGCCATATTTTGTCGACGCTATATCCACGATGGAAAGCCGTTGAGATGGCAAAATCCGCTTGTCCGTGGGGTTTACAAGCTCCTCGTCGATGTTTCAACAAGGGTGTTCTGTAGGATCGTTAGCGGACTTGAGAAACACGATAAGCAGAGGACGAACCTTGGCAAATCCAGCAAACTGGTCGTCTATAGCGCGAATAGCTTTCTGGAAAGTCTCCTCAAACGTTCGCCCAATGCTCATGACTTCGCCGACGCTCTTCATGCTGCTGCTGAGGAGACGGCTGACACGAGTGAATTTTGACAAATCCCAGCGCGGAATCTTGACCACGACATAGTCCAGACTTGGCTCGAAGCAGGCGCTCGTAACTTTGGTCACCGAGTTCTTGATCTCGTTCAAAGGAATGCCGAGCCCGAGCTTGGCGGCAATGAATGCGAGTGGATAACCTGTCGCCTTGGAAGCAAGGGCGGATGACCGGGACAGTCGCGCATTAACCTGGAACAAGGTCAGAAAACAAATTAACCGATCATAGCAACGGAACAGACCTCGATAATGCAATATTCTTGCGAGGCAGGATTCAGGGCGTATTGAATGTTGCACTCTCCGACGACGCCGAGATGCCGAATGACGTTGATGGCCGTGGTGCGGAGCATGTTGTAGTCAGAGTCGGACAAAGTCTGCGACGGAGCGATCACAATGGAATCACCGGTGTGAATGCCTAGAGGGTCGAAGTTCTGCGAACAAGTCAGTACCCGCAGGTAAAGATGTTGTGGGACGCACCTCCATGTTACAGACGGTGATACAGTTGTCCCGGCAGTCTCTGACCACCTCGTACTCGATCTCCTTCCAGCCCTTCATGCTCTTTTCCACAAGGACCTGGGGACTCGTGGCGAATGCTTTGCTGCACAACGCTTTGAGCTGGGACTCATCCTGAGCGAAGCCTGACCCAAGACCGCCGAGAGCATAAGCGGCGCGAACAATGACGGGGAAGCCGATCGCCTGAGCAGCCGCGATAGCCTCCTCTTGATTAGTAGCGGTGCTGCTCTCCGCGCATTTCTCCCCGATTTCCTCCATAGCAGACGCAAACAGTTGCCGGTCCTCTGTGGTGATGATTGTGTCGATCGGAGTGCCCAACACCTTGACGCCGAGCGCCTCAAACTCGTCCTTGAGCTTGATCCCGACGTTTAGCGCTGTCTGCCCGCCGAAGGTCACGTAGATACCGTCTGGCTTCTCGTACTTGATGATCTTGCGAACAAACTCGGGCGTCACTGGAAGGAAATAGACTTTATCCGCTAGACCCTTGGAGGTCGCGATAGTCGCGATGTTTGGGTTCACCATGATCGTGTAGATACCCTCCTCCTTCAGAGCTTTGATGGCCTGCGAGCCTGAATAATCGAATTCTCCGGCTTGGCCGATGGACAGGCCACCAGAGCCGAGGATGATGACCTTGGATACGGTGGCACGGGGAACGCGCTTGTCGTTGTCCTCTTTCTTGCCGCCGGGCATAACGATTGGGACGAGCGCGTTTGTGGTCGCGCAGTCGGCGACATTTTGAATGAAGACATCAAACAAGAACTCGGTGTCCCGAGGACCCGGAGTCGATTCGGGATGGAACTGCACTGAAAAGAAGGGCTTGTCCTCGCAATAGATACCCTCATTGCTTCCGTCGTTGGCATTGCGGAAGAGCTCTTTCCAACCAGTGGGGAGGGTGGAGGTGTCAACCTCGAAACCGTGGTTTTGGCTGGTGATGTAGCATCGACCAGAAAGAGCGTCGGTACAAGGAATGTTGTGGCCACGGTTGCCATACTTCATTTTTGAGGTCTTGGCCCCTGCGGCGAGCGCGAGGAGTTGGTGCCCAAGGCAGATACCGAAGATAGGATGGTCCGCCTTGCGAAGGGCGACCGCGAGTCTAGATATGGTGGCCGTGACCATGGCGGGATCGCCGGGGCCGTTGGAAATGAAGATCCCGTCATACGGCTCAGGCTCAGCCAGAAAGTCGTAGTCCCAGGGAACGACTTTGAGTTCTGTCCCTCGGTCTATAAAGCATCGAATCTGATTATACTTCATGCCCACGTCTATAGCAAGGATGCGAAGGGGGCGTCCGGTGGGGTGCAAGCGGGGAGTAATGGTACTTTTGTAAAGGCGCGGGGCAGTTATGGATACCTCAGCGACCAAATTCATCTGGTTTGGGTCAAGGAAAGGAATGTCATCATAATCTTCACGCCAAGACTGGGTTGGAGGAGGGACGAAGCTCGTGAAGGAGCCCGAGACGAGGCTCGAGAGGTAGGAATCAACGACCGAGCTCGACCAACGGGAACTCCAGGTCTGCGAGCTAGAATTTTTCCTAGCATGGACCCTTTTTCTCTGATTTTTTTCGTGAGGGCTCGTGTGTCGACGCCATAAATGGCCGGTACGTCGTTTTCTTTCAGCCACGCGCCAAGAGACGAGTTCGCAAGAAAGTGGCTATAATCTTCAGAGTGGTACCCGATCACAATAGCCGCGACGTGAATTTTTGAGGACTCGAACGCGATGGGAAGGGTGTCGAGTGGGTTTTCCGGACGCTCAGGTACGCCGTAATTTCCGACGATGGGATAGGTCAACACTAGGATCTGACCCTCATAGGATGGATCTGTGAGGGATTCGGTGTACCCAACCATGCCTAGTCGTTGGGTAGGCATAATAAATTATCGGCTGTGAACAGTTCACTAACCAGTTTGAAAAACACATTCTCCAGCCACACTTTTGCCCTGTGCACCAAAGCTGATGCCCCGGAATGCCGACCCGTCGCTCATTTCGAGGATAGCATCCTCCGAGGCCTCACTGTTTGCCGACGCGATGATGGGAATCATAGGGCCGTTGAGGCTGGTCAAGCGTGACAGCGCAGGGCGAAAGGGAAGCGGAATGGCTGGGTTGGACATGACAATAAATTGCAGGACGGGTCGTTTGTCTTCCCCTCCACGAGTCTGTGGAAGGGAAGAAGATTTTTCTCATTTTTCACAGGCTTATAACGTCTGTTTGGTCGTGTCTTTTTCAGAGTTTATTGCCACTGATAGCGATCAGTTGCCTAATATGGCTTCAGTTACACCGCCACTGCGAATCATTTCCGTAAGTTGACGTTGAACCTTCCCATGATCACTGGCGTTGACGAACGGAGGAGAATGCAAGTTACATGCTGTTGCATGCTTCTGAATTTGTTTATATCTTCGGAGGTGAGCTCGGCCCAGTTTTTATGGTGCTCACTGCGGCAGCTTGACTCCAAACTGTACACTGGGCGAGAACGGTGCCCTATGTCCCTCATTGCATTGCATAGCTAGCTCACGAATCATCAAGCGACTCTCAACAACACATATCTTGGGTCTTGCAAATTATACTCGACTCGTAGCCTGCTGATAACTGAATCCGGTCTCTTGGTCAGCAAGTGAAACCTTTTGTCTTGTTTCGGTCAAACAAGAGGTTTTGCTCAGCTCTTTCTTTCTTTCCCAAAACCCCCCGAAAAAAAAAGTTGCCCATGAAGGCCAACCTCGGCGTTACCCGAGCCCAGACGGCTCATCTTTCCTGCGCCTACTGCTACCGCTGTTCAGCGCAACTTCTGAGCAAGTGCGCCAAGTGCAAGCGCGTTGCATATTGCGACAAGGACTGCCAGAAAAAAGACTGGAAAAACCACAAGGGAAATTGTCAACAGCTACAGAAGGTGAATGCGTACGACCTGAAGAAGGGACACACTCTCTTGAGTGCATCCAACCGTCTTCAGTATTATGTCTCCGAAGAGGTGATGTCAACCAGCGTCTTCGATCTGCATTTCACTCACATTTCATCAGCAATCTCGTTGTGAAATTTATATCAGCGCCGCCGCAGATCCCTACAGTAGCTTCCCCGATATCATAACGTGAGCCACTCAACACCCAGAAGGTTTCGACTGACGACACATTTAGTACTGGGGTGAAATGTCAAGTGTGCTTCCGCACCCCGTTTCACGATGACAAACACAAGTTTTCTCCATGTGAAAAGTGCAGACTTGCTTGGTGGTGCTCCTCACAGTGCGAAAAACTCTTCTGCAAGACAGCACACACTAAAGAACACTGCGCGGACCTCCTTACCGTGGCTGCAGTTCAGGACCTGCGGGTTGCTCATGAATTGACCGGCACCTCCCGTCCGATCGCCCTCCGGACCATGCATGCACGAACTTCCTACATTGCACCGTCGAGTCTAAGCGACTGGGCAGACTATCACGAGCGCGTCTTCCCGGACTTCGCGACTGGCGTCCAGTTGTTCGCGCGCCAATTTCAGGTCAACCATCCGGATGCCGAGCATGCTGCTGGGACCATTTTCATCGACTCCACGAGCATGGTACTCACCCTACTGGCCGCGATGGAACACACAATCCCCAACCTTCAGATGCGATCCAAGCTTTGTATCCACATCGTCGCGGCGGCCCATAAAGAATTCAACACACAGGATATGATGGAAGAGCTTCTCCATTACCTACCCAAACTCGAAACCGTCGTCATCGTCTACATCGGACCCACGCTACCCACTGTGTCCACGGCATCGCAAAATCACGCCTGCTATGGCTGTCGACAAAGCCGGCGCCGCAGGACCGTCATTCTGTGCCCCATCACCTACCACGAGTTTGCGGAGTCGGCGAAATACCGCGCGAATCCGCCTGACCTCGTCGCGGGGTTCAACACCGGCATGGGCGAAGTTGGAGTATCGGGATGGGAAAAATCCATGCGAGTTGTCTTGGAAAGCAATGTGCCGGCGGTCTTCACGACCTACACAGTGTTTGAAGCCCTGAACGACACAAACATGCTGACTGAGTTGGGCGCATCTTTCGTAAAGACTTTGGAAAAAAACCTTTGGCGCGGAGTTATTCCTTTGATCGCAGAGCGAATCGAGGTTCATGGCCTGGATCACTTCTCAAACAATTATTGGTTTATCGTCCGCGGTAGGCTTTGATTCACTTATGCACATATCACGGTACGGGATAGATACTAATAGTCTATTAGTTGTCGGTAATAAATACCCAATATTAGTCGTCATGCAGTGTTTCAAACCAAACTGAATTCCTCTACTCTGAATTTATCTGGATAGAATCTGTGCCATTCTCGAAGTTAGGGGTTGTGACAGGACGCGTGACGGCTCGCGTTTGATGCGCCATTAACACAACAATTTTACTTTCCATCCTCCGTCTTCTTGGGCTCTTCTCTTTCAGAAAACGCGCGCGGGACTGTTTTAAAAAAGAGACTGTCTCTAAATTTATTTATTTTCGGGTCAGTAATGCGCCGCCAGCTTCAAGTTTGACAATAAGTAACTGAACCTGTCTTCTGCTGCTCTTCCGTTTGTCGGTGCCAGCGGGTGCTGGATCTGTTCGTCTTCCGCATACTTTCTTGCGACCGGAGGACATGAGCAGCTCTGCTTCATTTCGAATGGCGTCCATATCCCTCGAGTCAGAGGCCATGACGTCATAATTCGCACTTGCACGCAACCACCATGAGCTCCCAGCGCACCACACGAAAGGTGGGCATTATTATCAAGTCAACACTGTGTACTGATTATGTAGCGTCCCGTCTCTGAATACGACGAGGCATGGGAGGATTTGACGGACGGCGAAGGAAAACCAAATTCCGGCCTTGCGCACACAAAACAAGAAATTATCGAAGAATTTGTTTCCAGCTCGAGGACTCGGAGCCCGGCTCGGAGCACAGCATCAAACCGTACCAGTCCTCGGAAGCGTCGATTCAAGACTACCCCCAGTGCCCCTACGTCTAAAAGGGTATCTCCACCGACTATCCAGCCACAGAATGCGAAAAGAGCATGGCCCACCGTCGGCAACGTGCTTGATGGTAGCATTTTTGTCGTGGGATACATCTTGGACGTCCTCAAAACGGCCATACTGCTCCTCCGTAAACCTCTATCCTTCCTCGTCTTCTTGTGGATGTTTGCCTTCATCCTGAATCGAATATCCCATACCCTTAGAGCCGCGTTCTCCCCACTCTGCTACATTCCCGGCATCTCCAGGTCTAGCCTATGTCTACCAGATGGCTATGCGGCCCCATCTAACAATCCCCGATCTCCTAAATGGGCAGATTATCCGACGCTCGTTGACGTACAGAGTGCTACGATCGAGCAGTTATTGGACGAATCAAGCTCCGGTTCAACGCTTGCGCTTCAGATTAAGAAAGCGGAGATGGCTACCACCGACTTGGTCACGCTCATTCGCGTTAGCGACTTGAAAAGCCGAGACATGCTCGGAGACTCCCTTCGGCAGTTCGTAGACGATGCGCGAATTGCCGGAAGAGCCTTGAATAAACTCAATGCCAAAGTTGCAGGTGCAGTTGACGGGTATGTCTATTAACAGCGCCTATTTCCTATTGCTCAAACGTATATCTCTACAGGATCATGGCCGTCAACGACTATGCGCTTCAAACAATTGAAGCGGCACATTCCGAGTCTCCCCCTTCTATTCTCGGACAACTGATTCCATGGACGGCCCCGAAACCCAAGACTGATCTCATCTTATCGACATTCGAGGACTCCATGAACTACCTGTCCTTCACAATGCAGGGCCTTGTTCTCGAGTTTGAGCTGAATCTCCAGAACTTGAATAAGCTGGAGGAGCAGCTCTCGGTTCTCCACGAATTTGTCTCACGCGAAGATAATTCTATCTCGTCGGCCAAATCCGAACTGCTTGGCGAGCTCTGGACAAAGGTCGGCGGGAATCGGCGACAGTTGCGAGGATACGAGCATCACCTCCAGCTACTGAAAGGCCTTACCGAATATCGGAAACAAGCCTTGGTTCACGTCGTCTCTGCATTGCAGACGCTGACGCAGATGAGCGAGGATATCGAGAATCTGCGGGAGAGGGTTGCTGCTCCAGAGCTCGCCGGTTCGCGGATCCCTGTCGAAGTCCACATCAGAAGTATCCAGAACGGGTTGGACCGAGTGAAGGAGGGTAGATCGAAAGCGAAAGTGAGAGAGAGCGAGGCTTTGAAGAAGATTATGGGATCGGACATGTAATGTTGCCATTTTGTATACATATTGTATTACAAGTCCCTGCAGTAGGTGTATTTTATCTAGTTATTAGACCCTTATGATATGGTATTCCAGAACGCCTATTAACCCATGATTGACTAATATACAAATCGCTATTCCCAGCGTCGACATTCTCGGAAGGCTTTTCTGGCTTTAGTCACGCAGATATGCCCCCACCACGAAGCTCGAGTGCTCCTTAGCACCTCAGATAATGTAAGGACTGGCGTTATGAACCTCCTCTGTAAATGGCAGCCCTTGACAACTCTCATACCAATATCCAGCCCTTCGAAGTACGCAGCCTGGAGGAAACCTGTTATTCCACGCCCGTCAGTACCCAGCAGAATTCATTAGGAAGGACCTAATTGCCCACCGAAATACTTCTGACTCGTCCCCTCACCAGAGAACCAAAGTCGCGTCCCAACGTTTGCACGGAGATTGGTGTGATGCGGGCTCACAAAGCCCGACGGCCAGTTGGTGTAGCTACCACGGTACAGCGGGTCAGAGAACCACCGCGGGAAGAAGAACGCCGTCGGGGTGGGGATTGTGGTATTAGGGAACATTGTCTGCAGGACGTCGAGGAGTTCAGCCTGAACGTCCGTGTCGGACATTGCTTCAATGCGCTCAGAGTAGTCACCCTGCCAAAAAAAAAATGAGCGAAGGAACACGCCATGAAAATGCCCATTGTACCGTCACAGTGGCAAAAATTATGCCGGAACCTGGGAGGAAGCCTTCGAGATCAAGGTTCTGCCAGACGGAATACCTGCCACGCTCTCTATCCGCGTATAAAGCAAACTAACCTTGTGTCAAATTATAGCAACGCAAAGAAAATAATGCGCTGCACCTGTGTATCAAACCAAAATTTCTCGTCGAATTGCAAAAATATCTTCGTGTACGTCCCCTACTTCCCATGAGTCACAGCCGCGTAAAAGCAAAATCGAGACCCACCATTGTCATACTTTGGATCGCCTCCTGTTTCCACATAGGTAGCGGCGGCTCGAAAAGCACATCATCGTTCTGCAGGACGCCTAAGCTGAAGGTTGTAATAGCATAATCTGCACCAATGCTGGTGCCGTTTGCAAGTGTGACCACGACGCCATCGTCCGAGTGAGCAATTGTGCGCACAGTTGTGTTCAAAAGAAGCTGTTCCGGAGTGAGGAACGTGTGCGCCTCTGCCTCGATTAAATGCTTGAAGCCGCGCTGGTCAATGGAGAGCAAATTGGCGTCAGAGAAACCGCCTTGATCAACATCGTAAGTGAAGTTGTTCGCCTAATAAAGCATAAGGGCACAGAAAAGCCGGGGAGATGAGTAGGGACTTGCCCAAGACGATGCGATCCAAGAAGTCTGTTCAGGAGTTTGCGCATACTCCCAGTCCTAACGCAGTTTAGACGGTACGAGATCCGTTATCTTGGAAGATACTTAGGCTCCATTCGGCACGCGTTACTTTGGGGCACTTTGCGTCATTTTGCGTCACTTCGCCCGCTTAATTTTGATGCAAAGTGACGCTAAGTAACGCAAAGTAACGTAAAATAACGCGTGCCGAATGGAGCCTTACAAACTTAATAACACATGGTCATGAATAAGACGCCTCTTCGAACAAAATACGGAGTTCACCCACCATGTAGTACTCTGACGCCATTTCCTGCGGCGTCTTTGGTTTTGCCCCGACGAGCGCGTATCCCGTGCGGCACGTCGAGTCCACCTGTTTTGTTGATACTCTCGCACCTATCATGAAAAGAAATATGTTTTGTGTCCTCAGGCTCTTGAGCGAATGCGTACCCACCTCCAGCGATAGTCAAATTAGTATACGCGTCAACGGCTTTATTGAAGGTATCAAAATAGTCCACAGGACCCGTTTCATCGTATGTCGCTATGTTCAATCAGTTGACATAAACCCATATCAAGAAAGGATGCGACCCACTAATAGAATCGTAAAAATCACTCTCCACTGCCTCGAGCCCGTGTTTCTGCGCAAGGGTCAGGATCGGGTTCGCAGGCCCAAGGCCCTCCTGCGTGCCCTGTATCCAGTTCGCGCCGAGTTCGATCGTTGCGCGTCGGCCGTCGGCGCCAAACTCCATGCTATGCAGCCGCCCGCCGAGCTCGTCGCGGGCCTCGACGACCAGAAAGTCATGGATGCCCTTCTCGTGCAGGCTGCGCGCCGCGATTATGCCCGCAACACCACCGCCGAGGATGAGGACACTCTTGCGGTTCTGTGGGGCGGGGGCAGTAAACGCGAGGACAGCTGGGACAGCAGCGAAGAAAAACCAGAAAGGAATGTGTCCCATAGTGAGCGAGGGGTATTGTAAAAACAGTTATTAGATGGATGTACCTCAGGCATATCTACGGTTCCTTTATGTGCGATCTTGAGGTCTTGGAGGCCCTGTGCTCCCCTGGTCCGCCCTGATCAGCCTCAGACTCAACTTGGTTCCGAGAAAATGGAGAAGAAAAACAACCTACATTATATATCCGCTCTGGTGCGTCCAATAAACTCTTGGAGTCTGGGTAAATCCCATAGCGGAGATTCTGCTTGAAGTAGCATCAACTGAGGCGATTCATTCAGGATCATTGCGCTGTCGACGTTATGGGCAACAATGGGGAGGATGGCACTGAGACGAACGTTCTTGATTAGAACAGGAAACTAGCCGCAATAGAAAGCGAAACAACTCACAAAAGCGGGATCACAGCCGCATTCGAGAGCAGTGCTCGGCCACATCGGCTTTAGGTTTGAGGCGTACTGAGTCCATTAGATTTGCCAATTCAAGCGGATAGGATGCTTCTGCAGATTGAGTTTCATTATCCCAAAACGCTCCCCCGCCCAAAAAAGAGTTTTTTTTTTTTTTTTTGCCCGAGCCTGGATAGGGGCTTTGCACCGCCTCTGGCGATCATTGCCGCCAAAAATCTGTCAATCAAAAGAATTTATGATCGGCTATGTCTAGACCGGAACCGATTCAGTGCAATGATTCTTTTGAGTGAGGACAGTGCTCGGAGATGCCGGGAGAAGATTATGCTGATGTTGTTCGAGCGGTTGAGATTGGGGGGCTGAGACTCGGGGGCTTGAGAACAGCGCGATTGTATTGTTCTTTTTTTAACAACGACGGATTTGTGTTCGAGTACAGCGATGGCGCTCTGAGATGATGATACCTTGGACCAGATTATACCGATGTGACTGTGCGGGTCGATAAATATAACTGAGCGCTTGGGACTGTGTTCCGTTATAGACGTCCAGCTGCCGTGAAATATGCTTGCACGGGTTACACACTGGCGGAGGCCGCGTTTCTCCACGACAGTTGGCCTTACTTGAAATCCAATGGGCTGATTGACGCGTCAACGGCGAACGAGTCCCAATCCGTGTGCGACCCAGAATGTTCGACGTGTAAAATCAGCGCATGCCCTTTTAAGCGGCGTCGCAACTCCGACCAATGCACCGCCTCTCTGACATGCGGGAAGGTAAGCGGGACGACCCAAGAACGAGCACGGAATTAGCCTAAAAAAGTGACTAGTCGATCTGTCAGAAATTAGATGGCGAGCAGTGCCAAGCAGTCAAGATTATTGGCTTGACGCGGTCCTATTTCTATCGAACATGCTAAGTTGTAGCATACTGAAAAATCCTCAAGAAAAATCGCCGGCAGTATACGTTGACTGGATATCGGCGACACATGGTAAATGGACCTACAAAGTGTCAAAGTTGGGCTGTGCGACGAAAAGAACAAGACGAAAACTTGAACAATGCCAGTGAGAAAGTACACAGCCACCCAGCCAAACGAGCTTCCTCCGAGTCCAATACAATTTGCACGCAGCTTGGAATAAATTATTCACACCACGTTGATTCACGTGGCAAGCATGAGGTTGGGACGGAACAAGAGAGACGGAGATACTTACAAGTGGAGAAAGACGGGTTGTGAAGGGTTGTGAACTGATTTGTTTCCTGCCTTTCGCCGCGTGATGATTGACAGCTGCAGGCCATAATAGGGCTCGGCAGTGCGCCTTCTCACATCATGTCCTCTTCCATTGCGCACTCAGTCACCCGCGTGGGCTCCCCTCCCATTTCTAACAACGAAACCCGCTTCAGTTCGGCGTCGAAACGATATCGAGAATCTACCCACTTAATTCCCACCCCCGGCGTCGACAAGAATCGACCAAAACGATATGTGTGTGCGACACGCTTGCCGTGCAATTATCTGCTGAGTTCCCTCAGGACCCGGTCGAGTTCTGGCTGCCAGTGGTCGTCGGCACCCCATTGCTTATGCTGATACTTGGTGTTGCGCTCGAGATTGGGTATGTACTCTCTAATCCATTCCGAGTGCCGGAGTCTGGCGGACTGACGATATATGGCCTGCAGCATCCAAATATCTTACAAGAACGGTGGTCAGTGCGCCTTTCCCCATACTGAGCGCAATGAAGCCGACGTCGCCGACAGGATTTGCTGTGCCGCAACAGAATGTGTTTTCCATAGTGTCCACCCAATTTTTGCTGGTGCGTCAACTGTTCATCGACATTAGCATTTGACTCATGCTCTCTCCGCGTCCAGGCCTTCTTCCCTGGCCTGTATGTCGACCTTTGCCACGTACGCGCGCCCATTTGACCTATTTTTGGTCCAGATTCGTTCTCCCCGTCGGTTTTATGTGGCGCGTTCTAGATTGGATGCTACGGGTGTACCAGGTAACAGTGAGAGCCTATATATCTTGACGACCTAACTAATTACTTCCAGCCGTATGTCACAATGTCGAGGGGCAACGCTACCGCCGAGGAGAGCGTATTATTGGACTATGTCCGTTTATCACATTCTACTTTGTTAGCTTTACTCATTTGAGTTTAGGTTTCCCTTGGGTAACCTTTCTCCTTTATTTTGCTATACCATTCTCACACTGCGTAGACCGACCCTGTCTATATTCCGCTCGCTCAAATATAACCACAGAGTCATCTTCTGGTCTTCACTACTCGCAACCTCGACATACATCTTCCAACCCCTCGGTATGTACTCCCACGTCCTCCCAGACATAGACCGAATTTTTGTTTTGTAGCTGGATCCATCTTCCAACTCCAGACACGAAGCCAAACGCAAGGTGAACGAGGCGTTGAGTGTCTTTCGCATACAGCTCTCTTATTATATTCACAGATACCCATGCACAAAGTATCCGAAGCTTGGGTCTTGCGCCCGATGTTAAGCAGCTCAATGCGTTTGCTGCCGCAGCTGGAGTGAGTTGAGAGCTCAGAACAGCCTGGGGACATCACCGCTGATCCGTTTGTCAGTTTGTGCAAGCCGCAGTTTTCAACAAACTGCCAGACCCGCCATTCATCATGCGCGGATGGTCCACGGCGGAGTTTGTGGTCGGTTTCCGTCGGTTTCTGGTCTCATGCTTGTCCTTATTGAGTTGTCCCAGTTCCCCACCAATACTGGCCTCAACGGAACAATGACGGTCAATACGACTGGCATCCGTACCAATTCCAACTGTTCTAATCCAGTAAGTGCACTGCAAGGATGTCAATGACAGAAGCTCATACCGGTGAATAGACAGCGAATCCTCAAATCACGGCCAACTCCATATCTTCGACTTCTCTGGATGGCTGTACTCAGAATGTGACGTTCGATCCTACTGTAGGTGCTTGACATTTCGTGTATCCTATTTGATCCAGAATTATTTTCTCAGATTACGGACCTGCAATATGGTGTCGCTGCTGCCCCATGCGCCTCGAGCGAGAGCCTTGGACTCGACTTCCAGCCTGTCGTTTTTTGGTGAGTGATGAGGCGAAACATATCCACCTGGCCTAATATCACATGGATAGGTTTTATCAGAGACAGGCGGACAATACGGAAGAAGCCCGAACGATATTCTGTAATCCGACCATGGAGTTGTTTTATATCAAAGCTGCCGCGGATCTCAGTAATGGGGCGCTCACTTCAGTTAATATCGTCAACAACTACACGGCATCCAACAACATCACTGGTCCGCCGCTCAATAACGTTCCTTACAATGCGTGCGTGCGACCAGGTGTAGGAATTCCTGTGCTAACTTCAAGTATCTGTAGGGTCATATTTGAGCCAAGTCCGGACCCGTTCGTCCAAGCACGCGCCAACGGAACGAAAGTCGGCGTTCCAGGGGCCATATTCCGATCTGCGTTGCAGCAGCCAAACGGGCTGCAGTCTGTCTTTGACTTGCCGAACGGATTCACGGATCTCACGAACACGGTCTATGTCAGTTTATGTTCCCTTCCCACTCGGACTTTTTCACTTAACCACATAATAGACCCAGCATCTCGCGATCACCGCTAAATCCATCTATTTCGTGGACCAGAATAATACGCTATCTGCGGTTCAGTCCTCACTGGTTCCCCGACTGTGGATCGAGTGCGTTAGCCTGCGTCGAGTACCTTCGTTTCACCATTAACATGTTATGCAGTCCATTCCCAGCCCACTGCCTTTCGTTCCTCCTCTTCGCATCCGGATTCCTGGGTGTATTCCTGCACCTCATCAACAGGCGGCAACGGCGGAACCTTTACTTAACAGCCCCGCCCGGCACTATTGCTGGTGCCGTTGCGCTGACATCGCGTTCCGGCTTTGGAGACCTTTTGTTGCCGTGCGTTTTATATTTGGTCTTTCTACTTTTTAATATTTTTGACAACTGCGGGCTGCAGATATGACGACCTTGCGACGATCGAGAAGAAGCTGGATGGGCTGCGGTTCCGACTGGATAAGCGCACCGGGGCGATCCTCGCAGACGAATACGAGCCGACAGGAGACACGTCGTTCCGCGGGCCGGACGACGCGATGATGTCGCTGCTGGGCCACAACCGCGAGGCGATGCAGTCGTCGTCGCAGCTTGCGCAGCAGGCGGCGCTCGAGGCGGCGACGGGGAGGAAGCCCGTATGATAAATAGACTTTTTCTCGAGAGACTCTAGGCATGAACGGACCTGTGTAATTATGTCGTATATACTCGCTACCGTAGTTACAATACTGTTTTCTTTTGGTTTCCATTGCAAGCTATGATTATATAATATATTGCCATCAAATATCCGTGTAGTCCAACCTCGCCTCTATTGTTGTCCTTTCTCTTCATCTCCCTTTGACCTCTAATGTATGTGGCCTCGTTTCTTACGTCTGCGGACGCGATAAGAACGCGTTCCCTTTCATCCTGTGCCTTTATACGTCGTTCTGACCAGTTCTATCCAGCATGCGTGAAATTGTGCACCTGCAGACTGGACAGGTAACTTGTGCTCTCTTTCCTGTGCAGTTTCAACGTTCTAACCACTTACAACTCTCAGTGTGGCAACCAGATTGGTGTGTCTTTCAGCGACCCATTGGTCGCTGTTTCGTGCTGAACGGTTGGTTGACTAGGTGCCAAGTTCTGGGAGGTCCTTTCGGACGAGCACGCAATCGGTGGCGATGGGGTCTACACTGGCGACAACGACCTCCAGCTTGAGCGGATCTCGGTGTACTACAACGAGGTCGGCGGGAACAAGTACGTGCCGCGCGCCGTCTTGATTGACCTTGAGCCCGGGACGATGGACTCGGTTCGCTCGGGCCCCCTCGGCGGCCTTTTCCGCCCCGACAACTTTGTGTTTGGCCAGAATGGTGCCGGAAACAACTGGGCGAAAGGACGTGAGTCATTCGCGTCTTTGTTGTCGTGTTTGTGCTGACGCGCGCTGCAGACTACACAGAGGGAGCTGAGCTCGTAGACTCTGTGTTGGATGTTGTGAGGAAGGAGGCCGAGGGCACTGACTGCCTTCAGGGTCAGTTAACTGTTCGCCCGCTCTCTACGTCCTAATTTCTTGCAGGTTTCCAAATCACCCACTCCCTGGGAGGAGGAACTGGGTCTGGAATGGGTACCCTTTTGATCTCCAAGGTTCGCGAGGAATACCCCGACCGCATGATGTGCACGTACTCCGTCGTTCCCAGTCCCAAGGTCTCTGATACCGTTGTTGAGGTGGGCTCGCTATATTTCCTTGTAACATTGTCTCACGCGTGTGTGTTAGCCGTATAACGCGACTCTCTCCGTCCACCAGTTGGTCGAGAACTCCGATGAGACCTTCTGTATCGATAACGAGGCTCTCTACGACATCTGCTTCCGGACGCTGAAGCTCTCGACGCCGACCTACGGCGACCTGAACCATCTCGTTTCCTGCGTCATGTCCGGCATCACCACCTGCTTGCGCTTCCCTGGCCAGCTTAACTCTGATCTGCGAAAGCTCGCCGTCAACATGGGTCAGTCCCTTTCACATTTTGTTCTGCATACGGCTGAAACAATAATTAGTGCCCTTCCCGCGTCTCCACTTCTTCATGACCGGTTATGCTCCTCTGACCGCCCGCGGCAGCGCCCAGTTCCGCGCTGTGAGCATCCCCGAACTGACCCAGCAAATGTTCGACGCCAAGAACATGATGGCCGCCTCCGACCCCAGGCACGGACGCTACCTCACCGTCGCCGCCGTCTTCCGCGGCAAGGTCGCCATGAAGGAGGTCGAGGAGCAGATGCAGAACGTCCAGAGCAAGAACACGGCGTACTTTGTCGAGTGGATCCCGAACAACGTGCTCACCGCGCACTGCGACATCGCGCCCAGGGGCTTCAAGATGGCCGTGACCTTCATCGGTAACACGACGTGTATCCAGGAGCTGTTCAAGCGCGTCAGCGACCAGTTCACGGCCATGTTCAAGCGGAAGGCGTTCTTGCATTGGTACACCCAGGAGGGTATGGACGAGATGGAGGTATGTGGCGATTGTGAAACATTCCTGCACTGTTGACACGTCCCGCATTTTCTAGTTCACGGAAGCCGAGTCCAACATGCAGGATCTCGTCGCTGAGTACCAGCAGTACCAGGACGCCACGTGCGTCGACCATCTTCCTTCCTCGCGCCCACTGACTTGTTTACTAGCGTCGAGGAGGAGGGCGAGTACGAGGAGGAGCTCCCCGTCGAGGAAGAGTAAACGAATTCTTTCTGGATTTATGCTAGAACTGGTCCCTGGCCTATTATACCACCGCGACAACCCGCTCTTCGCCTTTACAACGTCGCTGTCTGCGACATGCATTTACGATTCTTCACGTTTACGGTACACGCCCCGTTATTTCTTCTGGTTATTTTACGTCTTGTGGAACAAAAGCGAAATTTTCGTCGCAATCCCTGTCTGAACCCTGGATGAGCGAGTAAATGTTGCAGTTATTGAGGCCTGCCTAAGCGCGGTGGACTGAGGTAAGCAGGGAAGGTTCCCTCCTACTTTTTTTCCCCTTGACGTATGTACTTGAAGACGATGGTTAGAGGCTGTGAAACTCATGTATATTCATAGCGATGGTGGATACAGCCATTTTGTTTGGAAATTTAAGTAAAATGTATTTGGGAACTTGTGGGCCAGACAAGGATTTAAACATTAGCAGAAAGATCACGTAAAAGGTCAGTGTGATTCAGCAGGACGAGCTAGAACTACAGACACTGCAGGTAAAGGAGCCAAGCAGGTTTACAATAGCTTGCAATACAATTATTATCCAACGGCTTCACTGCAGCCAATTGCCTGCCGAATGGACTTTTTGCGTTCGCCTGAGCACCCGCTCCATACTGTCGGTTCGGGTAGTAGCGGTTACAGTACTCGCGTAATTCGTTTGCGGACAAGTTTTCTATAGCGTCATATCGGTGAGAGGCGTGGGCGTCTGTCGCGCGTTGAGTGAGTATGTACACAAGCCACCCATTTCAACTCACATTGGTAGCTACTGAAGGAATTTTCCCATCTGGGAAGGGCACAATTGCGAACGGTGTCCCCTTGCCATCGACCAATTCCATGTTGTGATTCTACATGCATCGGACCGTCTTAAGAAAGGGAGGGGCAGAATTATATGATTTGCTGTACCTTGCGTGTAAAGATTGACAGCTCGTCAATCTTAGCTTCGATGGGGGCGAGAAGTGGAGGCAATACGACTTGTAATGCTGCCTGTAAAGTCACTTGTAATGCTGCCTGTAAAGCCACTTGTAGGCCTAACTGAACAGGCGCCGCCTGCAGAGCCGCGGGCAGAGCAGCCGGTAAAGAATCAGCGAGCCGTCAGACAGTGGCATGATGGACAGCGGAGCATAGAGCTCACCACTAAGTAGCGCGTTCCTCTTGTATACATGGCGTTGACTACATCTTGGTCGGTGGGCGGATCCTGAGCAAGCGGAGGAGGGTCGACATTCCCCGCCGTGCGATCGGGGAGAGGAACAGTGGCCATAGTCGTCCGAGACGCGAGAAACGAGCGGGTTGAGCTTGCAGAGGAGTTCCTGCTATTGTGGTAGTTGATCCCATCGCGATGATCGGCAGAGGCGGTGCAAAGCCCATTTATTTTCGACCAAATCCGCGACATATCTGACCAGCGACCCTTCCAACATTTATTACACGGCCGCGATACAGCTGAGTACTTCTCTGTCCGGCAACTTCTGGATCGAGATCCACCAGAAGCGCCACTCGAATCTACTGCGTGACGCCTACTATATGAGACCCCTTACTTGGCCACCTAAGCATTCATCCCTGAATCTCACTCTATCCGCTGACCCTACGTGCGCCCAACTGTGTCAGAATGAGGGCAAGGATCCTACGAAGAGTTCAAGACTACTCCCACCCAAATATCTGAAGATTTGCAGTTACAGTGAATTTATTTCGGCCGGCAGTTCAACATGGCCAAATAACAGGCTAGTTGGCCACCCAACCAAATCAAGTCGCAAGGCTTGAATACGACGCCCGGATCCATCGGAAATGGTATCTAGGGTATATAGTGACCATTTAAGCATATAATACTCAACATGCAACCCATATGAGGTGTGTAAATGACTGCTTCTCAGATGGGGGAAAGTCCCCAAACAAGGTCCCTGGAGCAATGGCACGTCTACTGGAAGACGGATCCATATTGTGACCCAAATTAAGACTCAAATGGCTTAAAAGGAAGGTCTACGACGTATTTAGATACCTAACTCTGTAGCAATGTCTTCACAGCTCCCCAAAAAATTCCTGGTGTTGGCAACACCAAAATTGCGTCGGTGGCAGTAAAGCGCTACAATGAGAAGGGAGTTGGGCAGATAAAATTCCAACATACCTCCGGCATTTAGCCATTGCACCCCAAAAAACCTCGTGGGCAATTCCAGAGTGGTAGGCCCACGGTGTCGTCTGATACAACGTCGGCTAGGGGGAGCGACTCGAAAAAGCAGCGGCGCGTTCATGGGGGCATAGCGGGGAGGATTTTGACCCCTCAGTGGCGGGTATAGTTACAGGTGAATCCCCCGATTCCGGGGAGCAGAACGAGCCCACGAAGTTCCGGAACGGCCAAGAATTGGCGGAGAGCCAGTCGAGACGAGAAAGCCAAGCCGCGTCGCGTAAGAAATTGATGTTCACACGTTGCGGGTCTTGATCCGAGATGTCGTAACTTTCGATCAACTCATCACTCCGGCTCCAAATTCGGTTCAGACCTTCGTTATAGATCGTACTCCCATCCCCCATTATCCCTGGGAGTGAACAAAAAAGTGTCAGCATGCTAGACTCCCAATGGCCAACTAGGCAGGGTGGCCAGGTAGGGGGTCTCAGATAGTAGATTTTTTTTTTATGCGTGCAAATCGCCTTAATTGACAAGAAAATTTATCGGACATCCCGGACATCGATGAACACTTGGTCGAAATAGTACGCCATCTCGTGAGACACTTGACCGATTCTATGGACTGGTTCCCAGGCTTCAAGGACTTTCGGGCGTCGCGGCCCTTCGGCGCCATTACTGTACCGTACAAGCTTGGGACCAGTGGAACTTTGTCTATCAGGCTCTATCCCTCGAGCGGCCCCATGCACCAGAGAAAGTTGTGGATATGTAAGTATGGTCCACAAACTGAGCCAAAATTTTACCATTTGTAGCTTTTGGTGGGCTCGATGGGCGTTGGGTTCACTTTTCACATTCACAGTCACCCTGGAAAATCGTGTTGCTATGGTTTGTGCAATTTTATTGGACCTTTTTTTTGGCGTGTGGGAGTCGACTGTTTCCATACGGTCTATGGTTACGGTTATACGAGTCCACCGTATCGTACCGTAAGGCCCTCCGAAGCGCTCAATTTACGGTTACGGTACGGGTTTTTAAAAGCTCGATGGCGAGCGAGGGCGTCGGCTATGGAATGCACCTGGACGCTCCACTGTCTCCACGCAACTGCGAAAAGGTGAGAAAATGGTAATTATGGACGCCGTTCACTGACCGTAAATACCGTATCAGTATGACCCCAAAATCAGACCCATAAAAGGCCCGTAATTTATACGGCCGCAACAGTATACGGTACGGTGGAGATCCCTAGCTTAGCTGGCATACTTTTTGCCAAAGCTTAAGCGCTCGAGCTTGCAGCCTCTTGCAGTGTTGAAGCAAAGAGAAGGATAGGGGTAACTACTAAGGATCCCCTGAAAGCGCAAATGCTCGCGAAGAAGACAGAGGCCCAATCACGTCTCTTGAACTCAAAACACCAGCACGCTAAATATCCCGCCTCGCCAGACTTTGCGTCGCTGGACTCCGTCACTGTGAAACTGCCATACCCGAAGACGTACCATAGGTATGCGTGTTGTTCTCCGAACCTTTGAATCCGAGTTACGTGGAATGTCGTCGCGGCTGGGCAATGACCCTGATTCCTTGACAAAATATCTGCATAGCATCCTAAAATGTCTTATACGCTGCTGGTCTTCGCTTATCGCGTTATATGTTCGCCACACCGTCAGTTTGGCCAAACCGGTTGGTTCAAGTCTTGGCCTACAAAATTGCTTGCATTTCTGCACCGTTGCATCAACAGCGCCCTTCCTCTCCTGTGCTGTTTTATATGTGGCCCAGTCCAAGCTTATATGAAATCTGCTGTTGGATGTCAAATTCTCCAGCCTTGTCAACACTACTAGTAATGATTAAATATCTCAACACTCGCTCCTTCAGGCTACTTTCGCAACGCCAGTAACCAAGAAAGATCTACACTACCGAGTTTAGGCTCGCGCGCGTTTTTACACAAGACACATTCTTTGTCCTTCATATAGGTCTTGTCGGTGTGCACTGTTCAAAACCAGAAGTGCCTTTGGCTGTTTTCTGGCGTACTGTGCTGCAATTTCCTAACATTAGACTACAGTGAACTCCAGGTCTCTGCAGCTTATCGGTGGTGGTGACCCCGGGCCATCGTGATTGAACGACGACCCTTAAAATATTAAAATCAAGTGAATAACGTCTAGGCGGCGATCACGCGATCACCTTCCTTTCCTTTCCGTCTTACTTGACTCTTGAGCTTGAGCGCTAGGGCACTTGAACTCCGCCCAACACTTGGTTCGGACTCCCTTCTTGCCGTCGGCCGAATGTCTGACCATAGTTCTGCCCCGTCTACCTCGTCTGTTCCTCCCTTGGTTGACAATCTCAATTTGGTCACACTCGCGTCCCTAGCGACAGATTCGCGGAGTAGCGACATAGCATGTGTCGTCGATGCGGTGCCGAAAGTTGGCGCGTTTAATGTCGTCTATTTTCTCGAATTCTCCGATGGTGTTCGCTGGGTTGCGCGTATACCCATCGTACCGTGGTCTGAAGTGCTCAGAAAACGAATGTCTTTGGACCGAATTTCCCTCGATTTCATCGGGGCCAAGTACGTTCTTTCGCTTTCAGCTTCAACCACTCAGATGATCACTACAGCATAACCATACCTGTCCCGAGAATCATAGACTGCCAGACAACAGAGAATAATGTCCTTGGTAGGCCATATACATTCATGACATTTCTTCCTGGAACCCAGTTGGCAAAGCTTTGGTTCGATCCGGCGTGGTTCACCGACCAGCGCAGAAACACGGTCTTCAAGGCTCTCGCGGGCCTCATGTCGCAACTTTCAACCTATGAATTTTCCAGCATTGGCCAGTTGGACATTGATCCAAGAACGCACGCGCACTGCGTTGGTCCATTTTACCCAGACCTCGGCACCATTAGTGAAGGCGAGACGTGTCCAGAATCCATTTGCGGTCCTTATCAGAGCACCCATGTCTATCTCCAAGGCCAGATTGCGGACAAACTCGAGAAGGAAACGAGAACGACGGTTATTTCGGAGCTTCAGCTGCTTCGGACGTTTGCGGGCATGATCCCTGATTCAACCTTCGATGGCGCACCTTTTTTCCTCTCACATCCAGATTTTGGCTACCAGAATATTCTCGTCGACGAGGAGGGGAATGTCACTGGCATCATCGACTGGGATGATGTAACTATCGGTCCGCGCCAAAGCGCCTTTGCGCGATACCCCTCGTGGATTACTAGGGATTGGGACCTTTTCATGTACTGTTATCGCAAAACTTCCGACGTAAACCTCCTCTCGCTCATCTATATGCCCCTGCTTAGACTGACTAGTTGCCTACAGAGCGGCGAAGACCTGTCCCGCGAAACGCAGCAAGAAGATTCCCCGAGACGCTCTCGCGTTTCAGGGACGAGTATCTCGCCGCTTTCACTCGCCTAAATCCTTCTCATGGGCGACTCACGCGCTACTCCCATTTAATAGAAGCACTCGAGATTGCAATTTCGCACTCGTTTACCCGCGCTGACATCCTGGACAAGTTCACCAAGTATGTCTATGGAGGAAACGACGACGACGATGTGGAGTTTTTGTCCTTTGTAACACTTGCGCGTCGTCTTTCAAAAGGCAGTTGGGTGCGGGACACGGTCGGAGAGGAGAAACTTGTGACAGGTGGAGAATATGTTTGAAAATGGTGTACCTACCATTCAAATTTTGTGAACTCTGACAGGAGGAAAGAGTTTGTTGCGGAGGGTGTGAAAGTAGCCTCGTGAAAGTACGAAGGGCCGTCAAAGGCCAAGATCAATTACGTACAGTTCTATTTTAGGCTTGATCGAGTCGCTTTGTTGAACTACCTTCCTCTCAAAACGCTGGCATTTGTCTGAACACACGTCTCCTGACGCAATGGCATCGCCAGAGGCAACCTACTCGCAACGCGCAAGGGAGTGGCAAACTACGCCCTTTATCGCGGAGTGGCTAGAAAACACATTCAACCAATGTACTTCTCCAAAGGGAAAGGTGAAGTTCGAAAACTGGTGAGTACCCGTTAATTTCAGATACATTCCGAAGAGTATCTCCCTGGCGCTGATTCTTTCAACTTTCACTCTCTCAGGGCCGTCACGAAGTGGGGTCCACAAAAGGGCCAAGATATGATCATGGAATGCAACAAGCGCAATCCTCGAGGGAAGTGGGTACCTGATAACTCGAAAAATCTATCTTCTGGGGAAAAACGGGAATTGATGTGGAAAAGTTCTGCTGTAAGAGATTTTACTTTACTCCACACACTGATCAGTCTCAATAGTATGTTCTCAGGCATTTTACGGTGAAGAAAACCAAATGTATCGGCGCGTATATTCTGAATCACGATTCTGCTTAGGTGTTACGCTCAAGGCCATGCAGAATTGGCATCAGTATGCGTGCGTATTTCTTTTCGTGAAATCCAGAGAGAGAAGATATGCTTACTTGTTTTCAGTGCCGAGAGTAATCTCTTCCAGCCTGAACGTAAAAAACCCGCTCCGAAGCGCCGGGCCGGTGAAAGTTCTGGCCAGTGGATGTCGGTGCGTCCGAATCCAGCCTGCCAATTGGGATGCTTTTTCTAATTTGCGGATTTCACAGAGAGTCAACGGTATGTTTATTCTTGCGTCGTTGGCACCACTCATGCACTTTTTGTTGCTTCAACTTCGCTTGTACAGAAATGGTTCGTATTCTACTTGACTTCTTGTCAGGGCCGATACAAACGATTAAAACGCTGCACAGCTCCTAGATGGACACAAACTCCCCAATATCGACTTCGAAATTGCCCGCCGCATCGCCATCTCGGAATACGACAAGACCCGAGACACTCTAGAGCGTTGGAGAACAGATAGGCAACTCTTCTTCGCGGACATCTTGAGTCGAAGCAAGAGTATTATTCCTTCACCCCAG
The DNA here is from genome assembly GCA_029378395.1 of Mycena leptocephala. Classification (NCBI taxonomy): domain Eukaryota; kingdom Fungi; phylum Basidiomycota; class Agaricomycetes; order Agaricales; family Mycenaceae; genus Mycena; species Mycena leptocephala. The sequence continues at coordinate 145,697 of JARJLF010000351.1, forward strand.
GTTTTGTCGATGGATGAACAATCCAGGTGGGTATACTGACGTTCATATGTCAAGTTGCCCTAAATTGTGCGCAGGCAGAGAATCGCCGTGGATGACGCCTTCCGCACGCGTGTCATATTCCTCACTGTCAGTTCTAACTTGCTCCTTTACCGACCTAGTCCTGAAGCGAACTTTCTGCTACAGATGGTGCATCTTGCGTGGAAAGATGCGGCGGAGCTTTTCGAACATCTGGCCGAGAAGGGTCTCAACACTGCTTCCGCCGTAGAGCGGGCATATCAGAGGGATAGCACCCTTCTATGGCGCTTCATGTCTGTTATCAATCGAAATGGCTGGATGGCCCGCAAGATGTGGGCCAACTTTTCCCAGCTGGTTGTCTCGAGCGAGCACTTTCAACCACTGTTCAAAACCTGGCGGGTGCGTGTTTTTTCGGCGCCTTAATCCTCAGGAGTTAACCATCGAATTCTAGGATGATAGTGGTTTCGCCCATATAGATGCTAATGTGGAAGGAATACAGAAACGGATACGCCAACGCACATTTACCACGTTAGATGAGGCAGTTGTCCATCATATGATTGAGATCGCACCTGTAGCGAAGGGCTTTTTTCAAGCGGTCGAGAGTGGCCTATCGGATAACCCAGTCGAGGCTAAAAAATTCTCCGCTGCGGTCTTCGACGCAATGGGTGACCTGGCTGCTGGTGCGTTCGGATTTCTACTTTTTTTTAAAAAAACACACAGCTCAAAGGCACGATTCAGCGTATGAATTTCTTGATCAGTTCAACACCACGCCATTTGGGAACCGTCTGCTCCAATATGCCTCCACACTTGAGGCGCAAACCGTGGATCACAAACAAATGAGATCTATCATATATTTCATGGATCCTGATAAACTTCCGAAGGCCGCAGAGGAGTACTGGGACCGCGCTGGTGAAGTGTCTCGCTCGATTCGCGAGATGGAGGGTGTATGGCATCATGAGGCCTGGAAAATGAGCGTCGATCCTCTCTTAAAGTTCATTCAACAACAGCAGGGGCCGAAAGGTTTTAATGATTCGGTGGTGATACCACTGCCTTTGTTCAACGACATGTGGGGTCGGGTCGATGCTTATCTTTGGAATACAGCCAAGAAATTCGATCGGAAGGGCGAAGAGGGACGCGTCGCCAAAGAATTCGGCCTTTTCAACCCAGCAGATCCGAAGCGGCCTATGGCGAGCGAGTTCTTGCTGCGGTCGCTGGATCCTGAATTAGGTATCCCTGTGAAACCGAAGACGACTCCGGCACCGTATGTGCAGAATATACCGGTAGCAGGACCGGGCGACTCGATTGTCCAAAGTGGGTACGCGTATGTCGCAGGGTTGTTCAGCGGCTCCGCGCCAAAAGAAAAAGTCAAGACGCGAGGAGAAGCTTTGGCTGAAGAGGAACCCGAGGAGGAGGCAGAAGAGCGACGTGTATTGCCTGAAGTACTTCCTTCGGAGTTCAAGATTGGCAAGAAGGTGCTCAAGGTATGTGCTTGTCATCCCTCCGATTCTTCCTCCGGTGATACCAGTATGCAGCTGTTTCATCGAATTCTCGAACCACCGGAGGAAGAGAAGGAGAATGCGCCGACAAAAGGTCAAGTTCGCTGGGGCGACTTCGAGAATGTCAGTCCTTGACTCGTTTGTCCACGTCTATTTATTTACTTGATTTGTGGTAGGCAATGAAGCGGATTGGCTTCGAAATCATGCAAACTGCCGGATCGTCCGTGCGCTTCGACCCTCCTGCTTCGACAGCCAGACCGATTACATTCCACCGGGTGCGTTCACTAAAGCTCCGAATTTTTGCAGCACCTCACCCCGCCTCTGAAGCCCCACCCAGACTCACTTCTCACTCCACATGCAATAAAATGGTGCGCTGCTTATTGGTTCCGAATAAAAACAATATTGATTGTGGAATTCAACGCGATCAGGGTTGGTGCGCGCCTGAAGAGAACATACGGTTGGACCACAGCCACCTTCCAGCGTAGCGCTGGAGAGGAAACAACATGATTCCGTCGTTACTTGTTGTATATAGAATATAATCCATAGATGACATCTTGCATCCCGCTCTTTCCTGGTCCAATGGTTTTCGTCTCGCGACGCGTCCATCCATGTGACTCTGACATTTGGTCACGTGCTGTGACTTTACCTCCAACCGCCGCGAACCCTGAGGTCTTTTCTGCGAGCCGGCCATTTTAAGCAGGTAACCATTGAAAGCGGCAAGAGCTCCTAAAAATGAAGAACAAGAACAAGCAGACCAAATTCCCCGTCGTATGCGTCTTCCTGTGCCCAGTCCAGCTCTCGTAAATCGCGCCTTCGTCGTAGGCCCGCATAAAGAAGATCATGCAGAAAGATGAAGAGGTCGGCAAGGTCGCGCAGGCCACGCCTGTCGTTATATGTGCGTCCCTGTGCTTGCGACAAAGTTAATCATAGTAACAAGAACGACACAATGCAGCAAAGGCCCTCGAGCTGTTCCTAGGGCTTATTATCGACGAGGCCAGCAAGGTCACGGTTGAGCGGGGCTCGAAGAAGGTTGAAGCGTACCATCTGTATGTCCCAGTTTTCGTCTTCTTTGTTATTGCGCTGAATTCTGGGATGGCGCACAGAAAGCACGCAGTGGACACGACAGAAATGCTCGATTTCCTCAAGGAAATCGTCGAGGCTGTTCCAGATCCTTCCAGCGGAGGAACTATCGATCTGGAGGGCCAGAATGCGGAGAAGAAGAAGCGCGGTAAAGGAAAGAGGGCGGCTGGTAATGGCAACGGAGAGGCCACGACACGGAAGAAGAGAAAGAAGAAAGGCGAAGCAGAGGGTGAGGTGGCGGAGGCCGAGGTAGAGGCCAAGTCCGAACCTGACGCCGACGACGCTGAGGATACCAACATGGAAGATCCGGACTATGAGTCGTCGTAATATCGACAGAAGAGTGGTGCAGACGCCGACAGCGACTGGGAGGATAAACGTTTCCCAAGTCGTAGCATCGAACCATCTCGTATTATACGATAAGTGTATTCTGACTGACGATATATCAATGTATTCCCAATGAATGTATTGACACCCGTGTACGATATACAATTTACACGAGCTCGACGTCTCCCTTTGCGACCAGGTCCGCCACCGCAGCAAATGAGAGCAGCGTAAGGCTGCCTTTGGCGAGGTCGACGGTTTTGCCTCTTCGTGGAATTAACAAAAGAAAGAGACAACAAGACCTCCACTCACTCTGGCGTTCTGGCAACAGTTTTCTTGCGTGCGTGAGCAAAAACGGCACGCGTCGTGTCAGGTTCCGTAACTGTAAAATGCATGAGTCGTGCGTTGAAATATAATAGGGTCACTCACCCATCGGAGGCATGATGAAATTAGGTATGTCGTCGAGCCCAGCTTGGGATTCCGGAAGACTCTGTAAGACAGAGGCGTAAAAGTGGCGGTCTATTAGGTGGGCGTGCCTATTCACAAACGACGACATTAGAACGAGCAAGATGGCCGGCCTAACCAAGGATCCAACTCGCCGACTGGCATAGTCACGTTCAGCGGCGGTTATTCGAGTTTGAACGTCTTCATTTGCGATGATGTACCGAGCATAGTTTTCAATCTACACGCTTTTGCATGATTACCACGCGTCCAAAAGAAGAAGGACACGGAAGCGTACCTTGAAAAGCCGGGTACGCACATACGAGCGCACGATAAACTTTACGCGTTCGACCTCCGTCTGCGCAAGCATAATTCTGATATGTTCTTCTTCTGAGGTTGATGGATCTCCCCGCAAAAGTTGGATTGTGTCTGACTAGTACAGTACATGAATTAAAGGCGTTATCCAAGGACTGGGGATGCTTACCTGTAGTCGGATGTGGTCCAGTAATGAAGACAATAGAACATCCTGCGCAGGCAGTATGTCTGGGGCGTGTCGCTCGTTCATCCAGTGCCGCGTCAGCTGTTCAAGAGGTGTTTCATCCGGTAATGGCTCCTCGGAAGATTAGCGACATCGGGCATAGGCTCATCGTCTCGTTCGAGTAGAGCGCTCTCAGCGCGACGAGGGATCGAGGGTCCAGATACAGCATTAGAGGTGTTTGGCCGGTTGTATTCCGCTTCCCAGTTGGCGACGCTGGCCATCGCTGTGAGAAACAAACTAGAAGCCAGATCGCGCTTCCACCGGCCCTAAACTGGCACGTGCCCCGGGCCGGGCTTTGAACCGCGACCACGACGTTTGGAGTTAGACTCGACTTTTATTTGAAGAATGCGCCGAAATTCGAGAGAGAACCTCGCAGCACCTTGTGCAATTGATTACTTGTCAAATTGTGAACTCAAGTAGTAAACAAGTCAGGATTTAGGGTCGCAGCTGCATACAGGACAAAATCTCGTCTACTCGGGCATGTCTTCAAGAGGACCCTCATATTTCTTGAGATTGTTGAAGAGCTTGGCCCATCGTCCTCCGTGCCATACCATCATATCCTTCCACAATTCGCTGTCTTCGCCAAAGGCTTTCAGACACCATTGTAGCTCTCCCGCAATCATGAAGTCTGAGAACGAAATCTGGTCGCCCATGACAAACGGAGCGCCTTCGTTCGGGCCTTCGTTCAACCATCGGTCGACTTTGCCAAAGCCTGACTCGACTTCCTTCCAAGCCAATTTGTGAGCCTCGCCAGTCGGCATCATGTCTACCAGCTTTTTACCAAACGACACCTCGCGTGTGCGCACAAAATATTCTTCGCTTTTAGGACGCAGTATTTTGGCGACGGCGGGCATGATGTATGAAGTCAAAGGCTCTGTCGCGGCTATACGAATGGGTTAGAAAAGTATAGTGTCTCGCTTGGAGAGATCGCACCGTCATAGGCCACCATGAAAGTTTTCTGCAGCGTGTGAGTCCCTGCAGAGTTATCTTAGGTGTATCGGGTATGTAGAATCCAAGTAGTCCGCGATGCGGGCCGAGTCGGAGATGACTTTTCCAGTTTTGGGATCCTGGATGACGGGCAGAGAATAGTACGGGGTGCCGTTCTTGCGTATCATGGTCGGCTCCGCTCCAATTAACTTGCAGAGGTCCATAATGTCAGGATACTCAATCCACACTGTCTTGTAGGCCAAACCCTTGAAATTTAACGCGTATCTATCAGTGCGTGTTAGTTGACTCGGTGAACCGGCTGCTAATCGACGGCACCTGCCTTATTTTCCATGTATTAGGAGACCACGCACACCCTGGAGCCTTGGACGGGATGTCATAGAGGATTATGGGTTCGTTCGACATGGTAGTTCAGTTGAGGTATGGAACGGGATACTGAAACGTTATCGAGCCTTATATCAAGCTGCGCAAGAGCTGCGGGTGTTACCCGTCGCAGCGGGTCCCTGTTCAAAAGAGTGGAAATCATGATGAATATATTCTCAAAGATGCCCGTCGGGAAGAACGCAAGCCAAGAGATACGCAGGAGTCGGAACGAGAGGAGTTGCCAGGAGTCCCGTAGTTCGGCCCGGGACGAATCACGATGATTCGGGTTGCGCGTGATCCGAGTCAATTGCCATCTTGGACACCACCAACACGAGCAGTCGACGACCAAAGACTCAAAAGGCAACTTCACAATCACAGCCTCCCAAAAGCTGTTGAATTTCGTGCCATGGTTGTCGATATCGACCAATTGCCCGCCACGTTTGACAGCTCTATTTGTGGATTCAATTTTCCACTGTTCTAGAATCTATTTTCTAGCCAGTGCTACACCACCTCTCTACGTCTTGAGCTTCCAGCGCCGGAATTCAGCGTGCTCTCCCTTCAGCTTCTCATTGATACGAATCATTTGACTTGCTCCTGGCCCCTCTTCAACATATCAGCCGGGTCTTAGACAGCTGTTCGCACTGCCTCGATAGACATTCAGCTGGTTTAAGGCACATTCTCTGCTGTAGTCCCTATATTTCGAATCCACTGCATCCACCATGCCGTTTGGCGAGTATTCTCTGCCAACCGACACCCTAGCGGCGATTTTGGGCGCATACCCATTCTCCGTTGGACTATTTCGTGAACTGTTGCAGAATTCAGACGATGCGCGCGCCTCCAAGCAGGTGTTCGTTCTGGATACGAGGTCGCATGGAACACAGACGTTGGTCGACCCGAAACTTGCGACCACACAGGGCCCGTCGTTGTTAGCGTATAACGATGCCTTGTTTTCAGAGAATGACTGGGACGCTTTGCAGAGTATTCATCGGTCGTCGAAGAAGACAGACACATCGTGAGCATAAACCTGCTTCTATGTTGCTTATCTCAATCAATTTTTCGCAGAAAGATAGGAAAGTACGGAATAGGTTTCAGGTGCTGTTATCATGTACGCCATATTTGAGATGCATTTGTCAGATAGTATTGATCTCCCCAAAGGTTACGGACAATCCTCAAGTTCTATCTGGCCCTTCATTGGCTATCCTAGACCCTCATCATCATTTCGCCGAGTCTGGTGGGACCAAATTCGAGTTCACTCCAAAGGCTGCCGAGTACAGCGACCAACTGGATGCGTTCGGGTTCTTTCTTACTCCGGATGCCCGCCACCACGACTTTCCTGGCTCTATTATTCGCCTCCCACTTCGAAAACCCGGGGCGCAGAGCAGCATCAGCTCCAAGACGGTTGACGCTTCAGAAATTCGCCAGCTATTCGAGGACTTATACGCGAAGAAATCGGGATATCTCTGCTATTTTTGAAGAATATCACCTCGATTGAGGTTCATGAGGTTGACGCGCTGGGCGGTCGGAGATGCCTTGCAAAGAGCAGCATACAGAAGGCCAAAGTAGTGTCCTGGAACGTTGGCGGTGACCGCCACACCGCATTCAAGTGCACGCGACGGTCGAGACCCCTTTACTCGGCCGCGTGGAGAAGACGTGGCGTATTGCCCACTCCTACTTTCCGGAAGCGTACTCTACTTCCATGTTGTCTCTGCGCCTAGGACAGGATCCGCGACCAATATTATCCAAACATAAACTTCTTAGCGAAATGGCCATCGCAATACCGATGTCGATTCTGACGAGGGAAGAGAGCGCCGGACGCTTGTTCACATATCTTCCCCTGCCACTTAATACTGGTTTTCCATGCCATTGCCACGGTTTATTTGCACTGACTGCATCGCGGCAAAATCTGAACAAGGCGGAGAGATCGGAATCGTCAGAGGTTCTGAGGATAGGTATACTCCTTTTCACACATGATGGTGAGCAGAACGAAATCTAATCATGAATTGCAGTGTCTTGGTGGAATGGAACCGCATTTTATTTGATACCTTTCTCCCCCGCACGTGGGCAGCGCTCCTCAAGGTTCTTGTGCAAGATGACCACCTTGGCGACGTATTCAGAGCATGGCCTCCGCCGCAATCCGTTGTCTTCGGAGGCGACAGCACGTACTGGCAAACATTACCTGCGAAGCTGCTTGCGTGCATAGTGGCCTCGAAAGCAGAAGTGTGGCCCGTCGTTACTGGCGCCAAGGGAGACACGATTCCGCATTTTGCAGACCTAGAGTCTGTCCTCGTCGCTTCAGCGGATGTCGACGATGCAACCCTCCGAGCATTGGCGAATGCGGGGTTGCGCGTAACCCAGGTTCCCGAGTATATCTTGCAGCTTTTAAGCAACAGCGGGGTGACCGATGTTCGGTTCACCTTACTTTCTCCGGGCGTCGCCTATCTGAATCTATGTGTAAGCCCTTTCCCTCCATTGTTCGCCCATCTAACAACCGAAATTCAGAGTCATGTTAGTGAAATCCAGGCCATGGACGCGACCGATCGGACGGCCCTCCTACAATACCTGCTCCGTACAAACCAGCTGGAAATGTCGTTGGACTGCCGCTCGTTCCTCTCGTCAATGGGGACTTCTTGACACCGATGCCGCGTGGCACAACGCTGACCCATACTATGATGGACCAGGCCGAATACGCCGTATTCAAGCGGCTGGAGGACTCGGCTGTATCCCTTCCCTTGATCCCTGCGCATCTCAGAGATCTTTTCCGAATCACGGCCCTTCCAGCCTTAACGTCTCGGTTCTTACTCCGGAGAAAGTCGCCTCGTATCTCAGGTCCTCGCCCCTCGGGTTTGATCTCTCGCAGCGACATGAAGGCAAACTCGATAGTGACGTAGTCTCTTGGCTGAGCACGTTTTGGTCGTGGCTAGGGACATGGCCAGCCCGCGATCAGTTATTCCCCCATATCCGTTTGTTGTGTGTGGTACCTACCCACACCAGCCTCGAGTCCCTTGATATCGGTGTCTTCTCAGAGACGGAGCTGAACCCTCTTTGGTGTCCATTTTCGAGGGTCTCGGCTTGCCTTTCTCCACCCCGCCTTCTCGGCGGATGCGCGCAAAGGTCTTGGGTACTACCCATCGGTCTTGAAAGGTCTGGGTGATATTCACCTTGTCCTCGACCGGATCAAGTTTCGCCCAAGTTTGCGATTGGAAAAGGATGAGGCACATGCCCTTTCGGGCATGTTTTGGACGGCGTGCTGCAGTCGTGTCAGCAGCGGCCGCTCGACGAAAACCAGCGGCGCAAACTCCGGTCCTTGCCTATATTCCCGCTCCTCACTCCGTCCACCGTCGTCGCGTCCGAAAAGTCTCCCAAGGTTTTGTCGGCCTTCAAGCTACCGTCGCTGCACCGAAAGACGAAGAGCGTCTCCTTACCCAATTTGGGCCACATAGTCGAGGGTGCGACGGTTCTGGGTATCCCTAGCGCAATTCGGTTCTTCTCCCCGTTGCCAATGATGTTGTTTACCTCGATGGGGCCATGTCGATCTCGCGCTCCTACCCCAGCTCGCGCCGAGCAACAGCATTCCGTTGTCGAATATCGACATCCTGACACTCGCACTCGAGCATTTTTCTCTGCAGTCAAAGAACCTTCAGGCTGCGTTCCTCGACCACATGGTCCGGAATCGCGATGCACTCCCTCTGAGCCTTTTGAAATCCCTCCAGAAAGTTGTCTTTGTTCCTGTCCTCGATGGAACGTTGCAGTCCCCTGAGCACGTTATCGACCCCACGAGGTCGGATTTGGTCGCGATATTTTCGGAGAACCCAGATCGTATACCGAAGACGCTAGCCGATGACTTGCTGATTCTCCGACACTTGCGGTCTTTGGGGCTGCTTACAGCTACGCTCACGGTCAACATTGTGACAGAACGTATAAAATTCATTTCTTCGCGCTCATCTTTGGTTGAGACTAGGCTACTCGCCACCCAGCTATTGACCATGCTATATACCTCCGCTCTCGATTGCACGTCGCTCGAAATTCCGCAGGAAGCCAAGTGGTTACCTACTGCCCGTGGCTTAGTCGGTCGAGGAGAATGCTTCGATGTTGCTCAGCAACCCGAGCTATTCGACGAAGTGGTCCCGGTGCTGGATCGCACTATGAAGTTGACCCCTTCCCTCCGAACTGCGCTTGGTTGGAATCAGCCAATATCAATGCCGATTTTGAAGAACCAACTTCGTGCGGTGCTTCGCAGTGGCCATGCTTCGACTGTGAAATTGGACTGCCTGATAAAAGAATTTAGTGTTCGCACTCTCGACGAAGGGGATATAACCGAGCTTACAAGCATTACTTTTGGCCGAGCCTGGATTCCCATCCCCCCCAACCATATTGCGCCTACCAACTACGCTGTCTTCTCCTCGACATTTGGTCTCACTGGATTTCATCGGATTCCTATCACTGTTCAGCCGCACGTCCAAAAATTTCTTGAACGCATGGGATGCACCGAAAGCCCGTCATCAGATGTTCTTGTAAACGAGCTGAAGGCGCTGGAAAAGAAATCGCACACACAAGACGTCGTTGACCAAGTGATCTTGATTCTCACGGTACTTGTCGAAGATCTGAAGTCAATTAACCGCAAGGACCTACTCGTACCCGACAACAATGGAGTCCTTCGCCCAGTGTCCGAGGTATACTACAATGATGTCGGAGACAGGGCGTGTTTGATCGATTCGTCGGGGCATTATCTAGCCCATCCCAAGCTTTCGGACGAGTTGAGCAAGCAGCTTTTGATGGACCGGCTTGGATTCAAGTCTGTCGAGCTTACGCCTGGCGTCGACATGGGCGAAACGTTGACCACGACAATCCGTAATGTCCTGAAACAATACTCCGAGCAGCAAATTTGCAATGAATTTTTGGCAAACGCCTGCGACGCCGATGCAACCAAGTTTGGAATTTGTGTAGATGAACGTCCAGGGCCTGTTGGCAAGCTACTGTCTGCTACCATGGCGCCATTCCAAACTTGCCCTTCGCTGGTCATGTATAACAGTGGAGAATTTAGTGCTAAAGATTTCGAAGGAATATGCAGAACGGTATGTTAGCCGCAACTTTTGCTCCCAATCCATTCTCTGACTTGGAATTTTCAGGGGATAGGTGGTAAAGAAGGGAGGACCACCACGATCGGGCAGTTCGGCCTCGGCGTTCTTTCCATGTTCCACTTCACCGAGGTAAACCCTAACCCTATCTGTACTGGTGTGTATGGAGGCAAAACGCAGATACTCAGTTGCTCCCTTTTATGGTAATTGATCTACCATAAAAGTAAATTTATCCCCCAAAAGGCCTGCATTACGCGTTACCGTTCCTGCCATACACGCCGGTGCAGCATTGTCTCGACTAGGCTAACTTGATTTTTTAGATGGCCATGATCGTCTCTGGTAGCCACGTGTTATTTTTGGATCCATCCAAAACGCATCTTCCTATCAAAGGTTTGAAACTCTAGGCTCTGTATATCGTCTAGGCTGACCGAGCTATTAGGTCGAGCGTCTCTCCTTCTACCCCTTGACCAAATTAAACGGTATGCGCCATATCATATTAATGAGTCCTGAATTCTAACTCAGTCCAGATGGTATCCTGACCACCTTCAATGCGTCGATGGACTGTTCAACTTCCACATGGATCGCGGGGGTCATTATGGAGGCGTGCGTCCATTCTTGTTCAATCGTTTCTTCCGTTGATTTTATGCAGACTATCTTCCGGCTTCCTCTGCGAAACTCTTCGCACATTAACACACATTCCATTCTGAACACAGCTCGTATTACGCCGCAGTATGTGCGAGAGAAGATTGTCAAGGGTTACTTTTATGCCGCGAAGCAGGCTCTCATCTTCACAAAACTAGAGAGCATTGTTACTCTCACCCGGGATGCTTCTGGCAATCAGAGCAATGGATGGGCTGTATCGGCTTCGCGGGACCCTCCCCAAACCATCTTCAATTTCAAATCGCGGCTCGTCCATATCCACGCTGGAGCGGAATCTGAAACCGAGGATTTCAAAGTCGTCTCCGTATCATGTCCACTGGGTGATTTGCCCGCTGAACTTACTCCGCTCATTGGATCCCACCGATTACGATCACCCATCACTGTCGGCCTAGCTGCCCCGCTTGCTCAAAGCAATGCCAATCACCACCTCTTCTCGACACTCTCTCTTCCAATGACGACGACTCTTCCGGTTCATTTAACCGCCTCCTTTATCCTCAGCCCAGATCGACGACATATACGATCTGACGATTATAACAATCCAGAGTCCAAATACAATCGCTGGCTGCTTTCGGTCGTCGCTCCTCCTTTATATCTCTTCCTTTTGGAGGATTTGTTGAAATCCCATGCTCGGCTTGGCAATGAGGCATGGTGGCCGGGGAATACAGGTCAACAACAGGACAGCATTTCCAAACACCTTGTAGATGCATTCTATTCGACCCATCTAGCCGCCACCAAGCGACGCGTCTGCGCAAGTGTTTTTGACGCTGAACAACAACTCCGACCTTCCGAAGTCCTCCTGGGTGGGAATGAGCCCGCTCCAGTTAGTAAAATTCTGGCCTTGCTCAACACTCCCCATATTGTTCGACTCCCAGCCAAGGTTCGTGAACGTTGCGTTGGTGCGATGAAGACAGTGGACCCCGCTTTTGTCAAATCGGAGATCAAGCAGAAGAACCGTAGTCTTGTGTCGTCATTCCGCAATGGTGAAGTGACGACGCGTGATATTCAGAGTCTAGTCAATTTTCTCGCCGAAGACAGCACGATGGACTTCAGTGGGCTTCCGCTATTACCTCTGGCAGATGGGAAGCTCGCGGTACTGCAACCGTCTGGATCCACCACCCACTACGTATGGAAGCCGACCTATCCTGACCGTGTACTCTTCCGATCGGAATATTTGGTCGATCCGACCTTTGTCGCAGACAAAATTTTGGATAAAGGCCTCAACGTAACCAGACTCACGGTCACCGCCGTGGAGAAATTGATCAAGGAGCACTTTTCGGAGGCTACTGAAAGGTCTGGGATGAAAGCGGAGGAGGAAGAGTGGGTTCGAACATTCTGGGCGGAATGCCCCCACTTCGGCCTTCCTGCAGAGACGAGATTTTCTTCCTTTCCACTAGTGCGCACCACTCGTCCAGGCCATTATGTGTCTTTGAGCAAGTGTTGGACCAATGCGGTGATCCTCGCCAGCAACTCCGAGCCATTCTGGTTGTGCAATCTGCTCACCGAACTCGGTGCATCTGTCGTTCAACGTGACAGCAAAGAGTTGTCGAAGACCCTCCGCGATATTCTCAAACTTCACCCCCCCTTCAATTTCGAAAGGGTGCTCCAATTTTTCCAGACGGTACAATCGTCAATTCCCAGTCGTTTTGCTAAACTCGACCCTTCTATCCATGCTGAGTTTGCAGACTGGGCCCGTGGCCAAATTACCCGCACGCCTGAAACCTTTTCCCCACCGCTAGCGCCCTGCCAATTTGGAAGAAGCTACAACAGGAACAAGCGGTTACTTTACATGCGGCATCGGAACTCAAGATGCTACCCTTCGGAATTAGTCGTGACATCGCCCTGCGCTTTATTGGCGTACCTTCGGTGGAGTATAATGCATCACTTATTCACTTGAGGGTTGTCCCTTTGAATTTCAATCAATTTTGGCAAGTTTTCAATCATGCAATGCCGTAACTTACTTGACATAACCCTCAGGTATCATCTCAAATTGCCGACCACCCTGAAACCAGAAGACCAGCAAGTCTACAAGCAACTGTTGACTCTCATGCCTTCAAATTTATCTACAATAGTGATAGCATGCAAGTCTCATCTCCATGCTTGAGCGTGAAGCTCACCGATATTTTCAGACTTGTCCCAACGGCAATCGCCTCCTCGTTAAGGCTAATACGCTCTATACTCGACACGCTCTTTTTGTTGCTGCATTTGGCTCAGATTCGTCTCCTACTCACTTCATTCTCGATATTTTCAGGTTCGGTTGAAGTCTTTTGCAGCTCAAAACATGCACTGATTTTCATTTTTCAGGGATTTGGAGCCTCGGCTTGTTTCCCTTGGACTCAAGAGCCACACCAATCTTGACGTGCAACTTTCAAGGCCTGTGCTCAAGCTATACAAGCTGATGCAACTCATCCAAACATCACGGCCCGAGCACGCATCGTATTTCGGGCATATGGGGAAGATGTTCCTTTGCGTATCGATTCCACCCAAGGCCATCTTTGGCGCGAATTGGATAAATTGCGCTTTGTTCCCCGCGAGCCTCTTCGTCGCCGAACAATGGGAATTGAAGAATCATCCGTCTATGTCAAACATCTCCCCAGTATCGTGTCCCCGGATCAAGTGCTCTTGCTTGAGCATGAAGCTGTGGCGTGGACCCAACGAGCTGTCCTATTGTATCCGCCAGAGGAGCGACTGCTACTGGCGAATCCCCGTTTCGGCCAACCCACTCCACGGGAAGTTGTCAGTCGCCTTGATTTCCACTTTTGAATTGCATCGCTAATCGGCAGTGTAGGTCGAACATCTTCGTGTTCTTGCTCTGCTGGTTGCGAAAGACTACACCTCAGATATCTATCTTCTTTCGGATCTGGAAGCGACATACAGGTGGCTCGATGATCACCAGGATGAGGTCGAGGATATCATAATCGAGTTCCACCACCAACCGCTATTCCTGAACGTCGACGACCCAAAAACTGATCCGTGGCTCTGGCACTCGGCCGACGAACTCTTCTTTAACATTCTGGACGGTGGCGATCTGAAATCTGTCAAGAAATTCTTGCTGCCGTTCAAGGACCTGCTCACCGTTTCGGGCGTCGAGGACATCGTCAATGCGCCAGTCCCGGGGCTTGTACGGTCGTCGGTGGATGCGCAGTTGACGTTACTGCGCACGGGCTTCCAGACGATGAGGATCGAGGGCAAGTTGACGGATGTGGTGTTCATTTCCGACGACGAGGCGAGGTACGGCGCGCACCGCGCCTACCTAGCGCCTATGAGCGAATACCTCAACGATCTGTTCTGCGGGTCCTTCACCGAGTCGGGCCCAGGAACCGCAGATGATCCTGTGGAAATTGAGGTGGATTATTCCGGACCGTGTGTCGAGGCTGTCTTGGGTGGGTGGCTCTTCACCATGTGCACGTATCCTATCCGATGCTCATAATTCCTTACAGATTATCTCTATTTGACGAAAGCTCCTGGTTTGGAGCGGCTTGATGATCTGCTCGACGTTATGGAGTAAGTCAAGCCCTTCCTCGTTCTGCTTTTCTCATAATTTCCAGTCTGTCGAACTATTGGGGCCTTGGAGAGCTAAATCAACTCGTGCAGGCCAAGATCATTGGCAACAACCAGATATCCCCAGCGACATACGAAGAGGGTGAGTTGCTTTCTTGGGTGTATTCTTTGGCGCTGACCCGGGTCCACCCAGTCGTCGCGCGCGCAACGGCACTAGATGCAAAGCTGCTTCTCGATGCGTGCGAGTTCTTCGAACGGGAGAACCGCGAGGCCATCCTACGGCTGAAAGGAGAATACAAGGGCAAGCGGCGGTCGGCGCGGCGGCTGCCGAAGAAGACGCCCACTACACGTCCTTCGAATTTCGATGTAGCGTCCACCTCTTCTGGCCAGACCAGTACCGTCACATCCAGTTTGTTGAAGCTGAAACCACCGCCAAGGCGAAGAAAGCAGCAAAGGGATTCATGAAGGGGCTGCGGAAGGTAATTAAATCCATTCATTTAAAGAATAAATCTAAACTATTGAAATTTAGGTCGGGGATTCATGGGATTTTATGTCTTAAAGCATCGAAAGATACTTCATTGTTGTATGTACTTATATTACAAAAACCTTATACTACCAAGCCCGCTATCGATACATAAAAGAAAAAGGACGGCGCATCAAGCGGCGGCACATCGAGCGCTTCTATCTTGCCATGACGGCGAGGTTGAGGGCGCCGAGGACGATCTCGTATGCGAGCTCGACCGTGTCCCAGAGAGCGGTATCATCGATGCCGAGCGCGACCATGTCCTGCCAGAGCTCCTTGACGTGCGCCGTGTGCGTCATCAAGACCTGCACATTCGACGTGGACGCGGCGCAGAGGTGGGCAGAGAGGTGGTGGAGGTCGGCGCCGGACTGCAGGGCCGCGCGGACGGTTTTGTGCGTGAGAGCACGGAGAAAGTGTGGGGGTATCGGGAAGAGCGCGGTCAGGACGGCGTCTAGGCGCTTAGAGTACATGAAGGCATGTAAGATTGCGAATGCTGGGGCAGAAGGAAGGGCGAGCGGGAGTACAGGAAGGTGCACGGAGCGGACGCGCGCGGGGCTGGGGGAGGGAGCCGGGGGAGTTTTGAGCAATGGGCGGCGAGCACCAGAGCGTGAATCGGAAAGATGAGGTGGGTGTCATCGGGTCCGGATGGGCATGCGTAGAAATGGCTAGGGCATGGGTGGGGTAAGACGGGTGTATGCAGTCTCGCAAGGGAAAGATGGGGACTGTGATGTACGGTGGGAGACTCGACTTGGGGAGTGCGCTAGGGAGATGTGATGGGGAGAGAGCTGAAGTGCCGGCTAACATTCTATTACGACGCGATAAGCAAACATAAAATTATTCAAAGTCTTACAACTCACTGAGGGGCAGTTGCGAGGAGATTTTTGCGGATAAATTCGACAGATACATTTCCGAGATCTGGAGACGCGGCGAGCAGGGCGTCGCGCGCAACCTCCGTGAACGATGGCCGCACAAGAGTCCGAGGGAGCTGGAAGTTGGACGGGCCGGCGCGTTTAGAAGTAGACTGGCGATGCATGGCGGGATAATATAAAGAGTAAAAGGAGATCTTTGCAACTGCGGGACCGGGTTCAAGTTGGTGGAGTCGAAAACACTAACCAGATTTATAGATTTCCGGTACAATAACTAAATACACATTGTCAATCGCTTTTGTAGGCGCACCTAATCTGAGTGATCCGGGTTCAGTTTCCCGGTGCCTGCAGGTCGGGCACATAATAGGACAAGTTCAAAAGGCGTTCTGCTTTGGGAAGCAAACTGATGATGCCGTCACATTGCTCTAATTGTAAAAATCCCATTTGGGCTCGTGCGGCTCGCCACCCAATTGTCTTGGAGTTCGCGGATTTAGAGAATCATTCCACAGCATGTGAAGGTTTTAAGCAAAAACGCAGAAGTGGTCGCGTCAAGGTGCGAAGTGAATTTCTTGGTGAACTTGTTCTCGGAGGCTTGGAACAAGCAGAAAAGATTGCGCTACATACACACACAACGAATAATGGGTCAATTCCACGCGACTAGCGGATGCATACCTTGCCGAGAAGACATTTATTGTCCCATCCACGCCAATGACTCCGAGAACTTGAAGTCCATTTTATTGTGTGTCCATTCCTCGGTCACGATGGTGCCTTGTAATTGCGCTGTTTCGCACGCCCATTTGTATCCCGGCTGCTCACCTGCCTTGGTTCGTTGAACTTCAATTGTGTTGCCAGCAAGTTGCCAGGATTCTCGGTGGCAGGAGTTTTCGCGAAAGACGTACCACCATAATAATGAGAAGACGCGAATCTTCTCAAGCTGTAGCCGCGAGTAATTGTAATTTCCGGCGTCGAAGCGGCGGAGGAACCTGTGTGTCGTCAAAGTACTTGGGACCGAGCGCCGAGCCCTATTGGTAGACAATTAGATTCCGTGACGTATGATTATGATCCACACTCTGATCGGCAGTCCGATCCGAGGGCAGAGACGGAGTTCAAAGCAAGGTTCAAAGAATTTAATTTCCGTACAAGCGCTGAACCAAGCACAATATGTACTTACGCCATAGAAAAGTAGCCGAGAAAGGGTGCTTCCCTCTATGAGAAAGAGATCGCGTTCCCCATGCGGGTACTCAGAATCGACGGGCATCGACTTGGATTCCGATCGAATGCAGGAAGTAAAACCATTTATTATGTGCACAATAACTAAAAATCGAGCCCTATTTTGCGCTGAATAATCAATGCGGAGAGTAGGATGTGGTCAAAGTACTCGTGTCCGTCAGGGAATATTGTAAGCACAGCTTCTGGAAGCGGTGGAGGGGCGTCGAGAGGAGGGGGGACGAATGAAGCCAGTTGCTTAGGCGATTGTAAAGTATAGCACTACAGCAAATGAGCATGTATACGAGATGAAACTGCACTGCACTTACAATACACATCGGAGACCCGTCTTCAAGCGTAGTGCGGCAATCCCACCGCAGGCCGATTTCATCCCACCTCCAAGTCCAGTGTCGCTGTGAATGCGCATTTAAAGTCGCAACCGACGCGAAGTGTGGGGCACATACGGGAGAATTTACGTTGAATAACACATTCGAGAGACGCGTCGTTATATCCCCGATCGTTATAATAGCTCGGCGGTGGTTCAATGAAAGTCTACGTAGTCGTCAGAGATGATATCGGACACTTTGCATGGTTGGCCGCGTACTCGAAGTTCCCGATAAACGTCTCTCTTTCACCTTCCACACGATGCACCGATGTGTGGTAGGAGATTGGAACGAAGGGATTGAGGTTCAGAGATACAGCTATGCGGTACTGGCCCTGGTCGTCCTCATCCTCTGGTGGGACCATCAGCATCGAATTTGAATCAATGGCTAAGGGATGAGGGCTGAATGTGTAGGAGCGAGGATTCTTCGGTTTGCGCACGCGCGAATAGCGCGGGGGTTGAGAACGGTTTGAGGTTACATAGCTAGGCCAGCAGTCAGCAGGAAATTACACCGAAATTGAAGAAATTATACTAGTATACTCTGGTAGTTTTTCGACAGAACCACTACTCGTGCTACCGGCTGTGCCGTCTTGTGAATCTAGGGAGAAATGAGAAATTTCTCTAGGAAAAAATAAAGTGCATACTCAGTACTATCATGGAAGAAAGGAAGAAGTGATATGATGTTACCAGTGTGTTACCGTTGCGCCAGCGAGCAGATAGCTGGTGAGAGTTACGGTGAAAGCAGTGAGGTCACACTAGTCACACCGTGACGCTTACTGAGCTACTCTTCACGATGGCCTTTACACTGCAGCTCGGAACGCCAGTAAATACTGCTCTGTTCCTCTTTATCCTGTACTCTGTGCAGCGCATGTGTTCCCAAGTGTCTCCAAACCAGCCACTATTCCGCGGGAGTTCAAAGCCGGTTACTCATGGATGCCTAAATCGCACCCGCCGACTGTCTTGTTCAAGACGTACACTCCCAAGACCCTGGAGCCGTTCTCGGGCAAGGATGGAGGACGCATCTTGCTCGCGATAAATGGCATTGTATTCGATGTCACCGCGGGGAGGAATTTCTACGGTCCTAGTTCGTCTCTTGCATGCTATGTCGTGAGATTCTTGTTCATGAGCTGCAGATGGAATGTACGGAAACTTTGCGGGGAGAGATGCGTCCAGGGGGATGGCAAAGCAGTCGTTTGACACTGGTACTCCTCTTGTTACTCTGCATCTCCGCAACTCACACTGCGGTCTAGAAATGTTGACCCCAGTTGACCAATCTCTCGACAAGCTCACCGACCTCCAGCAAGATGAGATGTCAGTGTCTCTTTTTTGTGCACAACTATTTCTCTAATCTCTCATTTACTCCCCAGAGATAACATGAGAGGTCTGTTTTGTGCATCAATATTGATCTAATGAGTCTCATTCATGCTCTTCAGGCTGGATTGACCACTTTTCCAACAAGTACATCATCTGTGGCAAACTTGTCGAGAACGATGCCATCTAGAACTAACCAGGTTTCGTTTCAAAAGTGTCCTAGTCATCTGTAAATATCCATTTTATTTGGCCCTTGCTACTGGCCGGTTCTCTCGCTGCGGCTCGATAATAGTGCGCCTTGACTGGATGAGTCGGCATAAATTATTCACTACTCGCCCAATACTGTCTTTTTCACTGCTGAGTCATTCTAAAAAGCGAGGAGAGATAAAATGAAATGCCCACTACCCGAATTGAACGAGTGATCTCCGCATCGCAAGTAAATATACAAGTGCGGCGCCGTAACCACTTAGCCTGCGTTGGACTTTCATTGGCATTTATGGTCGCGAAAAAGGAAAAAGAGAAAACATTGCCCACTACCCGAGTTGAACGAGTGATCTCCGCATAATACACAATGTACAAGTGCGGCGCTGTGAACCACTTAGCCAAGTGGGCTGATGCGCAGGTTGCGAATCTGACGTACAAAATCCTGGTCGGTATCTGACCTGTAAAATCCCGATCGGCATTTTCACCCTGACAACGCCTGGGTGAAACAAATGTCCAGAGCTTTAGAGCACCAGTCTGAATCTGACCTGTATGTCTGAATCTGACCTGTAAAATCCTGATCGGCATTTTCACCCTGACAGTGCCTGGGCGAAACAAATGTCCAATTAGCAGAGCTTTAGAGCACCACTAGGGGCACAAGGGTGAAGAGGAGATTGTTGTATAGCTGGAGAATAGACTTTGAGGGAGTGAAATGTGGAGGGAGGGACGGCAAGACAGAGGTACAAGGAGGAGGTGAGCCGCTCAAAGCCGTCAATAGTGGCTGTGTATTGACATGACTAAGCCGCACAATGGCACGTGAACAGAACTTGAGCTTACCTTCATTCACCCTCTTGTTCATCCAAGTCAGGCCCCTAAAAGTACGAAAAAATTGTTGAGTGGCTTTAGGATTTATAAGACCTTTTACTCATTTTTTCCCTGTGAATATAGTCCCTGTACAGGTTGCAAATTAGAAGAATGACTTTTATGGTAGATCAATGACTTGGGATTGGGCCTCTTCGAGGCGGGTGCTGAACCTTTAGGTAGGGGTAAACACTAAGTCAATATTCGTACAAATACACATATACCAGCTTTTTAGCCTGAGGTTCAACAAATTAGTTCTCAATTTGAAGAGCTTGAAACCATTACATTGGATAAGCACAACGTGGAAATACTACCATTCTCTAATGCAATGAACATGTTATCTGTACAACTGGACGAGCAATTGAGAAGTATACGTGTTCAGTGCCCGAAAATTGGTAGAATTCCCAATGGAACTTCTACCTGGGGCATAATCCCTGCTTTAAGACCGTTTAATCTGTTGCACCGACCTGTTTCTAGAGATCAAGCCATTGGCCTGGACTAGCGAAAGTCACAAACAAATGGGGCATTTTCTTTTGTAAGCAGCCGTTGCATCCTAATTGATAATGCAAAAGCTGTCCATCTGAATGAGAATTATGCAAAAGGTCTTGTCAATTTGTCCTGTGCCCCTTCTAGGTATACATGACGGCACAAACATCAAGTCAAATAATAGTAACCATTGAGGGAAACTGGAGTCTGAGTAGGTAAACCATTCAATGGATGCTAATGGTCCAGTTTTGCCAGAAAAATTGGGGGAGAGACTTGAAAAATGCCGCTGACCTGTGCAACTAGAGACCCGAATTGAATTTTTTAACCCACTGTCAGAACCTCCACAAGTTCAGGTCACAAAGTTGAACCAGTAACCCAGTTACCAATCCAAGGCAGACACCCAGTCAGAAGCCAGAGAAGCAGTCACAGAAAAATTGTTCAAGAACATAGACACATGTCACCTACATCACATGAAGCATCAGGAGCCCAGAGGCTTAAGGTTGTGTACGGAGCTCAGAATCAATCATTCATTCCAGAGAAACACGGAGGGTTCAAGTTGTGCAGCATGGCCATTGAACCCAGTGGATACAGCACATCACAGTAGCCAGAGGACATGGAGGAGGGAGCAATACAGCATGCGAGGTACTGTTCAACCACAAGTTCAAGTTCAATTTTTACCCGAGAAGGCCGAGGAATATTATTTCGATTTATGGTGCACATCACGAATCTTCCAGTGGTGTGACCTGTGACTGAACTTGTGGTTGAACTGGTACAGTACAATGCACAGGTATGTTGCCTCTGTCAGACTAGAAGCAGTCGAAAGCAAGGAGTGTGGGCTCGACAAGGGGCTCGAAGTATCTACTCCAGCTCGAAGATCAGGTTGTATCGGTAAGCTTGATTGACTAATCGACGGATACTGTTCCGAACATAAAGCAGAAATGACTAATCACAGAAAATCGAACTTAGAGAATCTCTTTGGTTCCAGGGGATGAAATGGGCTTACACCAGGGGATTCAGGTGGGTAAGAAGTTAAAAAACATATCCTGGCATTTTGATTTATTTCTAGGTCTTATCCCACTTTCTTTCGATTTATTTTCGCGGTGACCAATGTTGGATGACAAAATATTGTTTGTGCATGTTAGGAAAATGGATCGAAACCGAAGTTCCCCAGGGTAGCTAAACCTAAAGGTTCAGCCAATAAAGTATTATGGACCTATGTTCAGACAGGCTCTCTGAGAGCATGCAATAAAATTCCAGTGGATTGTATGGCTCAATATAATTAGCACTGTGGCCTCTTATTGGCAGATTATGACCCCAGGTTATACCAGGAAGCCTTTTTGCAGTAAAGTCGCATCTAGCACAAATGTCGAAATCTCAGTCAAACTGTGATGACTAGGGTCGCAGCGTGAGCTCAGAAGCTTTCTTGATATCCAAACATCTTTTCTTCCCTCCAAATAATTTTCATCCATGCTGGGCTTGCCAAATGGTCGAAATGAGTCGGTGGAATAGAAGATCAAAATCCAGTCACTAGGAGTAGATAAATGGGATTTCGAGGTTTGAACTCATCTTAATTAATAATCAACCCCACTGCCTGCCTTGCGCTCGAATACAGCGAGACTACTTAAAATCTCCTAAAATGGACAGAAGCATCTCTTTGTTTGGCTCTGTATACACTGGCTTCTTGCTTATCTGTAGGAATGCAGATAGGCTCTGCCCGAATTCATTACCTTTCCCTTTCGCTCTCCCGACCCTCCTCCATTCTTTGCCTGCCTCCTCAATTCCTGCCTTCCCCTAAACGTCTACTCCAGCCACTCACCTCCCCGGCCACCAGCGAATCGCCGATGGAGCGTCCGCGCGCTGTACTACTCTGCGCAACTTACGCACAGACCTTCGGCGGCGACTTCGAATCCCACGGACACCCCATCGGCACTTTGGACATCAAGACCGTGCAGTGCGATACGACCGCTCATCCTCTGCGCGATTGAGGTTACGCGTCTGCGAGCTCTCCCCAATCTCGCGTCCTCAGCCATCGTCGACTTCGCATCGAGAACTTCTTTCATCGTGGAGAGTCGGATACACAGAAGGGGCCTCGGGTCCGAGTAGCTCCCCTGCCGCTGCACGCCGTGCCGTCCGCCCAAAAGGCTATCGCGGCCCAAGTAGAGAAGAACAGGTGGGACCAGATGCTCCGCACGCGCCTTCTCAAGGAGCGAGCCGTCGAGCAGACCAAGAACGAGAAGCGGGAAGACCTCCTTAACAAGCCTACGCGCAAGCAGCCGCCGACGTCGCAGCAGAAGCATCGGCGCGGCAAGAAGAGCATGTTCCTCATTCTTGCACTTCATGCGACCCATGTCGAGCGCCTTCGGTAACGAGAGCGTCCATCCACCCGCAACGAAACGCACGGCGGAGGAGCCATTTTTTCCTTTGTCCCGATACGCAACTCAATCAAATCCTTTCCGTGGATCCATGGGTCGGATTAGTCTCCCATGGCCGGTGAATCCCGTCTCGGTAGGTTACAGAAACCTGCTTCTATTAACCTTGTACTAGGCTTGTCATTCAACTAAAATAAATTGGATTTATGACTATAAAATAGTACATCATTACTATGAAGTCGATCCCTCTCAAGGAGTGGCACTCACCCTGGCATTGTCAGGGCGAATACAGGAGTGCCAATATTTTCGTTGAGAAGCTTTTGAAAAACACGACCAAACAAAACCTGCTTCTTCCCACTTCATGTCGACTGTCCATCCAGAGAATCTCCCGTGTAGGCGCCCACAAAATATACGTATGCGTGGACACCGGACTCCGAGTCGGGGTCCTCGTCGGAGCTCTCGCGGCCTGATTTTGTGAACACAGTACGGGCTGCAGTCCAAGAAGATGAATATTGAACTGAGGCGTTGCGAAATACAAGCCGTCGATGGTGCAGAACAACTGCAAGAAGCCTGTAAGTTGTGTGTCGCTGTGTGGCCGGAGAGGTATGGGTATACTAATGGTTTATTTGCAGCGGATCTGGGTACGCGGATGAAAATACAGCAGGGGCACTCGACGAGGTTTGTGTGAGTATTCTTGTTTGTGCCTGGCTCTCGGTTCTGAAGGCAAAGGGCAGCAGTGGAGAAGGTGTCGGGGCCGTAGAGCGGATCAAGAACGACGCGAGTATCCCATCGCGCTCGAGAGTAGACCATTCACTCGACACGTTTCTTGTCAACGTATATGGGCGTGGAGGCGCAAAGGGCAAGAAGGAGGTACGGGAGGAGGTGTGCAGCCTGCGCGTCTTTCATTCAACACCAATTCAACATTATTCAGGCAGAAAGACGGAGGAGCTCAAGAAGATCGCCACGAAGCCAAGGCCCTTGCCTTAATATCCGAGGCGGTCAGTTTCCCATGGCCTCCATGCATGTGATATGGAGTTGCGTTCTAATCCGGCATGGTAGGGGCTCCAATTGCGATTAAACACTGAAGGGGCAAACCACGCAGTTAACGACGATAGTTTTCGTGCCCTCTTCCTCGGAGTAGCAGAGCGCGGCCCTCAAGATACCCTTCTGGAGCTCGTCATTCGTCGACTCGGCACCCACTGTAGCTAAAGAGTTAGACGCGCGCTCGCGCTCGGGAACGATAGGTAGCATATCTATACTTGCAGTCTCACCAATACAAGCAGCAGAGTCGTGAGGAGAGAAGAGGGCAAAACTGAAAATTCAACTTCGTTCTGAATCGCGTGGGTTATTTAACTGAGATACAAGCGCGAGTACGTGCGCCATATTGCACAGCCGATGCAGACGCTCGTCTTCCCAAGCTACGTCCGGGATCACCGCACCCCAGGAGGGCAGATGCACGTCTATCAGGGCAGCGGGGAGGAATGGTTGTCGCATGAGCCACAAAGCCAGTAAGCAGAATATGTACCCGCCGTGCCCCTCGCCGAGCAGCCGTGTGAATTCCAGAAGCACGGGCGATTTGCTTGTCATCATGCCTCAATCCAAACAGCGGCCATGTCCATTTTGGGCGACATCGTTTGTTTTCTTGTTTTCTTCTCACACGGCTTTGCGCACGACGCTCTTGGTCGATTTCTTCCGCACTCACTCACTCACTCATTTCCAACCACGCTCGTTTCGACGTCTGATGTCCCCGGTATTTTGGATGCTTCGCTCCGAGGAACGCGACCATTCCTGATGATGACGACTCTTCTGTGCAATTCACTTGGACAATGAATGCAAGCTCCTCGGGTTGAATACTCGCAATTAAGCCCAATTTTGTCGCCGTTCTGTTTCATGCCTCCTTCACGTTCATCTCGGAATTCTCGCACCGGTGTCCGACGCGTTAGAAGCTGTCGAGCGGATGTGAATGGGTGAATTCGTGTATCACACCTCGATAGAGCAATGCAACAACCAAATGCAGGCTTTTGGCGGTATGCTTTCACAGAACCCTTTGGTTCTAGCTGACTTTACCGCGCGACAGTCCTTCAAAACAGACAGTATTGAATCGGCCAATGAAGGCGGCACAAATGTCTTGGGGTTCCTCGGTCTCTCTCCGTTCCTCCCTTCTCCTTCCTCCCTCTCGCTCCATCTCCTGTTCGTTCACTGTGCGATGAAAAGAACCGTAAGCGTTGTTCCATTCTCATTCGGCAAACAGCTGACCACGCGCAGGGGAGCAAGCTCTCCTACAGCAACACCGTAAGATTCAGGCGGCCATTTGGTGCAGGGTTTTTCTCAAGTGTTACATAGCCTCCTCCGTCCAAGTACGGCCGCTCTGAAGAGCAGGATGATGGCGAGTTTTTGAAGAGTATGCCTGTAAGCGACAATTCCTTTTCTGTATTGCTGCCAATTCTTATTGGCTGCCATTAGCGTGTTCTGCTTCGAACCGTCGTCGATGTATCCATCTTTTCTTTTATTTCTTGTTTCCAGCGCTAATATTTTGGTAGGATGACGCGGGGATGGATGTCGACATTGACCAGGCTGCGACCTCGTCTTCTGGTACATCAAGACATCAGTTCGAGGTGGGTTCAGCATTCGCACCCATCAGATTTACTAATCTTCCACTGAAGCCTCTGCTCCCTGTCAACACCGTCGTCCCGGAAAGAAAAGCGGAAAGCCAAGGTAGTCTTTTTTTCACGTTGAAAACTCTGTAATTCTTAAACGGTATCTCAGAAGTCGGCCGCTGCTGCTGTGGTCAGTGACGAGGAGGATGCCTCCGATGGTGAAGACAAACCCAAGGCGAAGGTATATATCCTCCGGATCCGTCATTGTTATTGTCCTGACTCCTTTCTTCAGAAAGGCAAGGGCTCCAGCAAGAAGGGGAAGTCAAAGGAGAGCGTCTCCGAGGTATGTCGATATCATCTCTCAACGACAACCAAGCTGACCATGCTACAGACGGAGAAAGAAAAGGACCAACAAAGGCGTCAAGAGAGCGGGCGCGCTCGGAGCGGTGTGGTGGGAGAAGTGTGGGTGGAGGTACTTCCGGGTCTGGTGGGGGTCGAGAACACCGTTCAGCAAAGGATCAACTCCTGTGCGTCATCATTCGACCTCCAAGACCTCCAGGGCTTCGTAGCAGATCAGTGTCTCGCGCACCATCACAAGCCCATCCTGTCCTCCTCTCCCGTGTGGCCGCTCATTCCACCCCGAACCCTCGCGCTCTTCGCTGCAGTCATTTGCGATCCCTCTGGGTTTGACGAGCAACCATTCATCGACGATGGAACACTGGTCCTCAGCGATGACCAAAGCGAGGCTCCCGTCGGTGTCTGCGCAAAATACATGCGCCTAATTTCTGTGCCTGGGGATACAATTATATCGGCCCTATACCGATACCTCGCCCAATACCCAGCGGATGCTCCCAAAACCGTTCTCCAATTGCTCGCACATGGTGAATCTTTATCGAGTATTGCGAAACACTTTGAGGAGGGCATGTCTGTCTATGGCTTGGAGGAGGCAGTCCAAATCTTCATTCAAGCAGCAGAACTCAGCAGCACGGTTTTGCACTTTGCCGAAGCGTCGAGTAGGCCAACGAAGAAGACAAAGTTGACCTACAGTGGCCTCACGGCTGCAGTTGCGCCTGGCCAACGGGTACAGGACGACTTGGCTGCTAAATCCCAAGTCCGAGTCATAAATTTTATCAATTCATTTCCCACCCCACCCAAGATCACCACTTTTCATATTCCATCGCTGGATACCCCTATTGCCGATCGTTTGGACGTCCGAACAAATCCCGTAATCAGTGAGAAAGAGCGTATACTTATTTATGTCGGCCGATTCGGTTCGATGAACTCAGCGCCAGGTGGAACCCAGCCATTGTTTGTGCCGACTCCCGCATTACAATCACTCCGAAACATAATCTCTTCGATGGACCCCGGTATTCCCTTCCCTCTTGGAGAAGAACGCAGTGAACGGCTGGAACGTGAGCTGGAGAGACTCCTTGATGACGAACTCCGAATCGTCGCACCAACCTCCTCCGTCCAAATCGCCCCCAGCGCTTTCAGAGCTGTCAAGGATATCCTTGGTGGTGTCGTTCGTTTGTCAAATGGCAGGGTTGTCACTGTCGAGGTCGCAAAGGACATCACTCAGGAGGGCATCTTGGGCAAAGTTGGGGGTTACTGGAGTGAAACCGTCGGGCGTGGCCCTCAAGAAGATCGACATTTGCGTCGCCAATACCATCCTGAAATCCCTGCTACCGGTGATCTTTCTCTGAGCGTAATTGCAAAATATATCGGGCCCTATACAGACTTCTGGCGGTTAACCCTCTGGCATTGGTGGTACTGGATCGAGGTCATCCTCCTCTCCCGTCTCCTACTCCTTCTCAACCCATGGGTGATCACTACACAGTCCAACCCAGTGGCGGCCATCCTGCAGTCCGGAGACCTGCCCGCTTCATGGTCCTTTCTTGACGACGCCCCCGCTTCAGAGGCATCCTTCATCGCTGCAGAAACACCAGCCAATTTCCCAGACCTTTTCCCGCTCAACACCCCCTATCGCCAATTCAAAGGCGGTGAATTCAATGCGGTGCAAGGGAAGATCTCGCTGGTTAGAACGGGTAGAAAAGCCCACAACGTGGCTCTACACGTGTCCAAAGGTCATGCAGGTCGCCTCAAATATGATACGATGCTTGCATTCTTCCGTTGGCTTGTTGATTTTCTAGTCCACCTGGTCATCCAGGTCCTGTTGCAGATCGTCTCCGTTTTCATTCAGCAAAACCCAGACTTTGATTCCGACGATGGCGTTCAGATGCGGACTGCACTCAAGGGCATCCGTGATCAAGCTCTGGACCGTCTAGCGGAAAGCGGGGTAACAGAGGCGTTGGAGCGTGCCAAGATATCCGCACGAAAGCACGAGTTTGTCAACAACTTTCTGCGGGCGATTGCTTCGTCCAAGCGGGCTGAGGATGGGTGGTACGGCTACCAGAGGAGGGACGGGGTGAAAACAGCGGTGGGAACAGAGGCGAGAATCGCACAGGCAGAGGCCATTCTAGCTTCTGCTCGCGAGCTATTTGAGCTTGACCTTCCTTGCGATCTGAATGGCTTTGGGAACTGGAAGCACCCACTGCTTTCTTCCACGTGGATCGGGTGGTTTCTGGGCTTGAAAGATAATATCGAGATTGTCTATGCATCTAACCAGATGGGCCGCTCCGAAGAGGCGCACTTGTCTGTGATTGCTAGGCACGAGGCGTTCGCAGAGTGGCGCAGAAGCACCCCAAAGTTTACCCATAGCCAGCACATCGGATTCATTCGCGCAAATTTGATCAAGAGCGTCAAGGATTTGGTGGCTGGAGTCGGCGCACCGTACTTGTGTGGCGGTCTGGAAGACGCATACCGCTACTTCAAGTGCGGAACGTGCAATTTTGAAGGCATCGCCCGCAATAACGGTACTAAACACGCCTGCCCTCAGCAGGAGCTCCGCGATGGTCGTCGGATCTCAGCAAAGGCGTTCCCGACCGTTGAGCGCGCTCTTTACGCACACGATATCCTCACCAATTCCTTCATGGTCGGGATACTCGGGGAGATTGCAGATGTTCTGGCGGAACTGAATCTGGTTGCGGTCCCCGCTACTGAAATCCTTGGTTCTCCTGCCAGGATTCAGAAGCTGCGAGCTGTTCTCTGCTCTATCGACTTTGAGGCGCTGATGGCACGGATCCCGTTGGTTAAAGGCGACGTATTCATTCGCCCCGAACAACTGCGCAATGACGATTTACTGCTAACCCTCGCAGTAGATCAACTACTTCTCACCACCACCACCTTCCCGAATCGTTTCCTCCCAACCGACTCTGCGACTCGCTCCAGTTACAAGCAAGTTGAGGGCGAAAAGCTTGTCGAGTGGTTCCAATCCGGTACGATCTATATGTATAGATATGATGTCGACTAACATACCACAGATCGCAAGACAGATTTGTTCGCAATTTTCTGTCCTGGGCCACCCGGCACACCTTTACCCCACTTCGCTCTGTCGGACAAGACCACAGAGAGGGACGACCCCAAGAAGACTGGCGACGATCATGGGACCGGTAATAAATTTTATGTGATAAAGCCAGGGGGTCTGAAATGCAAGCCCTGCAACACCGCCGTCTGCGCACCGCGGCGGTTCGAGAAGATAACGTCGCTGATACATTTACCCCCGCATCATGCACGGTTCCTGTGGCTGCATCTGCGACGGGGCCTGACAATTCCCGAGACCAGGCTCACCAAGCAGTCAAAGGCGCGACGGGAGAAGACGGTACAAATGTAGTATTGGTTGTAACAGTATTTTCTTGTGCTTATGGACATAGAACTCGAATCAATCCATTGCAGCGAACATACATTCATCCTAGTTATTTTCCGCATGCAGTGTGCCCGCTTGATGAGATGTAGTGACGCGCAGCATGTATGTAGCTCCAAT
This sequence comes from Mycena leptocephala, assembly GCA_029378395.1. Classification (NCBI taxonomy): domain Eukaryota; kingdom Fungi; phylum Basidiomycota; class Agaricomycetes; order Agaricales; family Mycenaceae; genus Mycena; species Mycena leptocephala. The sequence continues at coordinate 174,811 of JARJLF010000351.1, forward strand.
TCAGGATCATCGCCCCCGATGACTTGAAGTGCATGAGAGCAGGAAGGGATAGGAACCTGCCGCTGGAATTTCTAAGGATAAGGTCGTGCGCGCAAGACATGCAATTAAAATTTAGAATTCAGAATCAAAGCATTTGTGAAATAAGAATTCAATACACACCTCAAATATGGATTCAAAAAACACGGACACATCAAATCGACCCTTCAGCGACTCGACTTGGTGGGAGACACAGACGCAGATACCTGTCGATGGATTTTCCTAGAAGACAAAGCAGTTTAGCTCAAGATTTTCTGATTTTTAGCTTGAATTTTTGAACTTTCGAGCTGTTTTCGGCGCATTAGAAGGTCCAATAGACATGGAAGAGTGTCAAGGCATCGAGATCCGGCGCACAATGCAGACGGCGGACGGGATTGAGTCCCAATCGTTGAATCGGGGACCAAATGTGACAACGCGAGAAGATGAAAAATCCGAGGCGGTTGGACACCTCGGATTCGTCAGATGGAAGGACTTGCATGCTGAGGTGTCGAATGGTTGCGCCGTTCAGGCAGCCCAGTCACGAAGTAGACGAGAACAGAGTTGGGAAACGACAAGAAGAGGCGCATATTTGGCTTGGAGGACTTCGGCCTCGAAACCAAAGAGCGGCATCTTCAGACTGATTTTCCGTTCGCCATTAACACATTGTTACTTCTGCGCGCCCTCTTTCTGGTTCCTTCTCTCTCTTCTGAACTTTCAAATCTTTTGCGCGTCGGCGTCATTTATGAAATCCAGAGTGTGCGAGCGCTGAAGGGAGAAGAGGTGCGTGATTGTATCCATCCGCTTTCCTACTGCTCATTTGGTGTCCTATCATCTCTGGTCAGGGGCAGTTTGCTGGGAGAGCGATAGGATTGGAAGGTGCATCAATATTAATGACCGCATCCTCTGCGCTGCTCCCTGAATTGATAGCAGGGATTTTGGAAGAAATCAATGCCCTTAGCTGCAATCGCCCCGGCCCCCGCTCTCCCTGCAGCACGCTCCATGGCCTCGCACGCACTCTCCCCCTCCAATGACCCCAGCGTACGGGATGGTGGTGTCATCTACATTAAATGGGATACAAGGAAGGTCTGCATGGATGATCGCGGCAGCATCCGTGAGGCCTTCCGCACTTCCAGCACCAGTGTTGCTGATTTCTCTCCCTATCCTCTTAGAACTCGCAAGATCCTTCAGTCTCCCACGGTCGACTGCATTTGCCGGAGCTCTCATCGCCGCTCAAATTTGAAACAGGGGTCGAGCTGCCTTGCCTGTTTTTGGACCTGGTGAATGTTTGAGGCGAGTCTCGAAATTATTCACAATTGATTTGATTTCTGAATTTACTTCAGATGCCCCCGATAAACTGGCAACTAAACATGTCCACTGTAGCTGCAAGGACTGTATTGTCACGTATTGCGCCAGCACCGAAGAGCGTGGGGAGGAACCCCGGTGTCCCACTTGTTTGCGCGGGCTGTTCAAGGTCGGTTTCTTGCTATGCACATTCCTCGACCCTTTTAACACCCGGTGTGGCAGGAAAACGACCTCATTGAGGTTTTCCGGCCGCCGAAAAGCTCTCAGGATCCGCAGCCCGATGTGATTCTGAAGAAGAACGATTTCCACTCCTCGACCAAGCTCGATGCCCTCGTCCAAAATCTCCGTGAGTGTTATCTGGCACCGAGGATGACGACTGACCCTTAGACCACGTTTAGGCAAATTGCGCGAACAAGACCCTTGTTTCCGCGCCGTCGTGCTCTCCAGTTTCTTTGCGACGTGGGCATGCGGTTTAATCTCGAGCCAGAATTCGGGTAACGCGAGGATCCCAGCCATATACAGTTAAAGTCCGTTTTGGATCTGATACAGGTCGTACTGAAGCGGGAGCGCTTTGAGCAGTATCAATTCGATGGCTCTATGGATGTGAAGAAGAGGGCTCTGGCCCTCGACGAGTTCAGAGCTCCGATCCGGAAACCAAAGGTCTTGGTTGTGAGCTTGAAGGCCGGTGGAGTGGGGTTGAACGTGAGTCTTGCCAGTCCAGGGATTCACTTCGACTCACAATGCATTAGTTGACAGCCGCCAATCGCGTATTCATGGTGAGTTTCTTCCGTTCCGCCTAGTATAAGCCTGACCAAGCGTTCCAAGATGGACTGCTGGTGGAACGCTGCGACAGAGAATCAAGGCAAGTTGTTTTCCAATGACATTAGTCAAAGCCATCGACCGCGTTCACCAGATTGGCCAAGAGAAGACGGTCTATGTGAAATACGTTATTGTGAGTTCCATGTACTTTTGTCTCTGAAGCCTTTGTTTGAAGAGCAGGTGTCGAACACGATCGAAGGCCGGATTGTGAAGATCCAGAAGCGGAAGACAGCGATCGTGAAGGAGGTGTTCCGCGGTGGCGGCGGTAGTGGGGGGACGGACCCGGAGAGCATTGAGAACCTGAACATCACGTTTGGAGAGGAGGCCGACGATGCTTGGTTAGAAGTAATACATTCGTGACGGTGAACAAAGACACTGCTGGTGGATCTGGGAGGCCAAGGGACGTTCTGTGATTTTGTGGTACTGTCAGTGAGGGCGTAAGTGATTCAAGGGTTGCAGCACATGTCAAGGTGTTAATTATATATTGTGTACTTTTCTGGTACTGACTGCGAGGGCGTAAGGTGACTGAACAAGTTCAGGATGTTCAGGTAGTCAAATAGAGTCAAATGTCGCCGTCACGTAAATCAGCTTTACGATTTTGAGCCAATTATGTCCGACATAATTGGCAGTCGCTCAAATATTTGTTTCTTTTTGGTTCTGTGCATAGGCAGGTAAATCGGACAGTCCGATTTACATCTAACTATGTCCGATATAATTGGCAGTCGCTCACTCTGTTGTGAAGAGCGGCATCGCTCGAATAGTCCTTGTTTGGTCTGGCGTCCATATCCAAACAAACACAGGTTGCGACGCGACTTGAACCTCACCATGACCAGTACGCCCGTCCGCCTCCGCCGAGAGCGCCAAAAGAATGCACTGGAGCTGGTAGACGACCTCCAGCATGAACTCGAAGCCATTAATGCCTCCAGTCCCGACAGCAAGATTTTCCAAGCGACTGTTGTGAAAAGGCTGAATAGCCTCAAAAGGAGATACTCTGTAACAGACGCCGATGCCAACTCCACCACTCCTGACTCTCACTCCATTATCATCTCGTCCGATGCACCTGCCCCAGGCAAGAAGACCCGACAGACCACCAATATCGACTCTGCTCACACTCCCGAAGTTTCGACAACCAACACCGACCCTGCTCACACTCGCGATGTTTCTCGCTCCAACACTACACATTCTGCCGCTGCACCTACCTCTAACGCTATCATCTCTGCTTCCGCTCCCAATCCCAACACCAGCATCTCCGCTTCCGCCCCCAATCCTACGTCCAATGCCGCCGCCTCCACTTCCGCTCTCATAACCCCTCCTGCCGAATCTGGGTCTGGTTCGAATCCCCCTGTGCCAGCCTCTGCAGCTGCCGACAAGCAGCCCAAGGTCAGTCCCTTCTGTTACATCGCCTACGTCGCTGATCAACCATTAGGCTCCGCGTGGTGCAGCCCAACTCAAAAGGGCAGAAGAACGTCTGAAGAATATAATCCATCACGCCAACCAGTCACCTCTCGACGTCGAAGAATTCTTGTTCAGTCTTCAACATCCCCTGATCAAGCGTGCGGACAGCGAAGACGCTGCTATTGGTCGACTCATTCGCGGGTACGGTTCGCCCGGTTGTAGCAAGGACTGGGTATGTCATCTTTATGTCTTGGGGTCGTGTTAACACGTATACCAGCGTGCCTTTCTCACCGAGCATCTCACCCCCAGTGCAAACACCCGCATTTCTGACAAGGTCGACGCTATAAAGGAGCGGAATCAATTACCACTGGCACAACGTATCGAGGCCGGCCACAAGGTAGCTGTTTGTCCAGACAATGCTTTTGGTTTCAGTAGGCTTATTACAAGCAGGCACTTGCTGAAGATGCAAAAACGAGTCGTACTCAGGTTCTGGGTGAATTTATGCTGCACCAGATCTCTGTCGCAAGGTTCGGTATCGATTGGCGTGAATTGTCAGGGCTCAACAGCCGCAAGGCAAAGCAGACTTTCTACATGAATGCATATCAAAACGCCGACGATAACACCGATTTTTTTGATGGATTGGAAGCAAGTGAACGCAATGAGGCGATGAAAGATTCTCATGCTGATGACTACAAGCGCTGGCGAAAGGAGCAGGAGCCGTTGATTACTGCTAGGAATCATTTTGTTGACTTGTACTTGGCGGTAGGCAAGCTTCCTGGCCTCCCGCATTTATTCTGATGTCCCACAGTTCGGCCCTGCGCTCTTTCTTGACCCGTTTTGGCATGTCTCTTCTCTGATCAACGACTCGCACACGAAGGAATTTCCCGCCCTCTTGGGCCTACTCGTCAAAAGCATCCCTGAAGAGCCGCACACGCCTGGGGTCACTGTGGCCGCGTCGCGCTGGAAGGGATCTCGTTCTGCTCTCCAAGGCGTGGCTCGTGCGATTGATGTAGAGTTGTGGAGGTGTCTTAGGGCGTTCTTGGATGAGAAACCGGACGAGGTGCCGTTGGCTGAAGTTACAGATGATGGCGGGAACTAATGGCATGTCGGTACTAGTTTGTAGCATAAATCAGAAGCTGTATTTCGTGTATCAAAGGTCGTTTCGCACCTCATTTCTTATGCACCGCAAATAAAGGGGTCGAAGACACAATAATATGTGGTATTGAGCAGTACTGTACAATATATTCAAAAGTTACTAGGGATCCACTGAGGCGAGAGGTGCTCGCGAAGAAGACAGAATAATATGTAGTACAATATATTTAAAAGTTACAAATAAATTAGCGCCTAGATGTAACGTCGTGCAAAGTCCTCCAGACGCAGCTGGCAATTGGCACCCGTCAAACGCTGAACACGCAAAAAGTCCGACTATCATGAGCGAGTCAATTGTTTTAAGCCGAGAGAGGCCGACGAAGGTGAGTCTCCTTCTTCCCCAGTCCAAGTTTCACCCTCATCAACGTGAGCCCTTGCGACTTGTGTACCGTTACGGCCCAGGCGAGGCGGAGCGGGATCTGGGTGCGAGACATGGTGTTGCCTCCGCTCTCAAAGGTGCTCTTGACAGCAGGGATGGGGACGATGGGAACGCCCTGGGGAAAGTCGGGTCGCGGTTCCGTCCTCCATAAGGTCGGGCATGATACGAGGACAGCTAGAGGATCCGTGGTGGCGCGACGTTTCCGCCATCGGTCCTTCACCCAAGCGTACCCCTGGAACACTTTGTGCATAGAAAGGTCATTGAGCTCCGGCGCTCGGTTCATGTATATGGATGAGATCAATTAATAGTGATCATTGACAGCGTCTAGTGAACCTAAACTAACCTCTGGAACCACGAGTCGCCTGTAACGCGTCGTTCATCCAGGTCTTCTACCCCGTCATCGTCATTTGTTTGGACTTCCCGAATGCCGCCTTCAGCCCCAAGGTTCAGAGTTTGAAACGACACGGACACGCAAACGAGAGGAATCCCAAGCAAAAGATGTGCCGTTTCTTGTGCGGAGTAGGTTCTTTCGCCAAGCATTTTATTTAAAAGTTTTTGGCATGCTGATTTGGCAGTGTGTTCAGCGCGATTTTCGGCGGCGACCGGTTCATCCCCATAATCGGGACCATCAACCTTGCTTGTGATATGGAGGCGGCGCTGCAGGTGGCAGACAAGGCGGAGCAGGAATGCGCAGGGACGCGTATTGTCGATGCCAATGGGTGACCAGTCCTGAGCGAGGAGGAGAAGGCGGTGAAGGATGCTAAGGACCGAGCGAAGCGCGAGGAGAAGACGCGCGTAAGGGAAGAGTGCATCCAGAAGCTCGTGGAGAACCTCGAGCCGGAAGCTCAGCATATTTAAACGAGCATTAGCACAAACCTTCTTCTGTTTTTCCTTTTTGCATTTGGATGCAGGTACACGAGCTTGTCGATTTTCTGAGCCTGACCAGTGCAGGGTCTGCAAGAGCATTTGAGTCGACAAACTTCGCCTGGCTCGCAGAAACTCGAGCAGATACTTATATGCGACACAGCCACTGCCCATGTCTGGCCGCTGGCAGGGCGGATCCCTTTGCCTGTGGACCCACAAGGTCATGAACTGCATTTTGACCAACGGTCATCTTTGGTGAAAGTTCTCAACCCAAAAGCGGCCAAACAACGCTTTTGTCCCGATACAGCAACTGTCAATCAAATCCATCCTGTGGATCCATGGGTTGGAATCCACATCCTTCCTGTGGATCAATTAAAATAAATTGGAGCTATGACTATAAAATAATACATGATTACTATAAAGTCAATCTCTCTCAAGGAGTGCCACTCACCCTGGCATTGTCAGGGTGAAAAATGCCGATCGGCATTTTCGTTGTGAAGCTTTTGCAAGACATGACCAAACAAAACTTGCTTGTTCCCATTTTATGTCAACTGTTCAGAGCATCCTCCTGCATGGGCCCCAAAAATACACGTATGCATGGGTAAGCCCTCGAGAGGCTTGCATACTTGCCGAGTCGACTGTTTTCACATGTGCAGTGTGATTTGGATTACTTACATTGTGGTCATCATTCAAACTGCTGGTCTCCCCTGGCCTCTGCATGAGCATATCTGGCTACCCAATACTCTGGTACAATGACAATGTTTTGTCCAGTGCTGTTGTGCTGAATCTTGAGGAGGTATAGGTTTGTGTGCCAGATTTCTTTAAGGATAAAAATGGATTCTCGATTCATGACATACTTTGTGTTGATGGAAGACCCATGATTGTGAAGTCCACCCATAATTTGATTGGTGGATGCTCAGTTTGGGCAAATGATTTCACCCAGACATTGTCAGGGCAAAAAGTGAATTGCTGGGATCAAAATTGGGATCATGAGCATACAAATGCTTCCTTTACTATCTCTGGTCAGGAAATCTCTACCGACACCTTGTGCAGGGTGTCTGGACCAGTACACCTATCCTTAGGCATGTGCAGCATCGTAACCACTTAGCCAAGTGGGCGATCTCTGGTCAGGAAATCTCTGCTGACACCTTGTGCATGGTGTCCTGGTGCGCACCTGAATGACACACAACAGAGCTATGGGGACAATTCAGGAGATCCACCCCAAGGGTCCAAAGTAATTTGCAAAGAGTGCATCCAGTGCTACCCTTACAATTGAACAAGAACCTGTACCAACTACAGTGAGCAAGCTGCCTGCATATTAGCCTACTAGCAACATATTACATGCTGAGAACCCTCACTGCACACTATTCAGCAGATGGCCCAGCAGTCTTTCACACACTTTCTTTCTGCCTTTCAGCCTGGATGTCAGTCAAATACAGAACCTGATCCACATCCTAAACCAATTGGACCCACCTGCCAAAGGCCACTGTTAAGTGCCCCAAGTTTATCTTGCACCAGTCAGATGGTGAGATGCTCAGCCTCAACTTCATTTTCATCTGCACCACCAGGATTGTCATGATTTGGCACACCGCAACCCTCTTCACTCGGTTTTCAAAAACAACCACGTCAGGCAAATATTCAAGCATATTTGCAACCATTACAGCCAGTACATACAGAATAACCAACCAGGGGTTATTCAATGTGTCTTTATGCCAAACCGAAACAATGATCGGGATACCCCGATTGCCCGTTACCACGATTGAACACCTAGGGACACTCAGCGAGTCGGTATTTCATTAGGAACCAACCATCAGTTTCAGGAGATATACTATATAAACTGGGTAGAATCTACATGTACTTTAGATTCTACCTTGTCTAATATTGAGTCTACTTTGACCTGACAGCGATGCAGCACTTTCTCATTCTGACTACACACGAAGACTGCACATATATTCTGCTCTCCTCGAGATTCCCTCGAGTTTGGTGTCCAGGTGGTTACTCTACCGCTGCAAGAGTGTCTCGTGACATCCCACCTCAACGGCTATAGCCAGACTTCCCCTCTACAGACTGGGTTGTTCAGTGCTGCCCTCTTGTTGCTCACCATGGTCACTTACACCTGGGTTATTCAACTATCGTCCTGGCTGGGTTCTTCTCTGTCACGCTGTGAGCCTCCACTATGTGTCGACTCTGGCGAACACCCGAATGTGCAACAAGATAAAGAGAGACTTCAACAAACGGACATAGGACATAAAACAAGAGTGCGGACGGACAGTGGAGAGAGACTTCAACAAAATGGACATAAAGGACTTGCGGGATAAAAACGCCAGTGGCCAATAATACTCAGCGACATAAGCGTTGGTAAAGGTGACTTCGAGACTACTGCCCACATAATGTGACTCCGTTCATATATCCCCTGTTCCCTGCTCCCCTTTCTCACATTTCCCCTCAGCAATTTGATCTCTGTGTACCACTACTCCGCAATGTAGCTTTAAAAAGTTTCCCATCCGCTGTGAGGCTGGTGCTTGTGCTACGCCCTGCACACCGCCTCATGGCCCCTTCAACCGAGTCCAGGACGAGAACGTACGAGGCGCCCGTTCATCCAAATCGGGAATCAAAGTTACCAAATCCGGTTTCTCATCAATCGCACGCAGCTTACGCTCCCCATCCGACCCTCCACACTGTTCGTACCACCCGCTCGACTAGCCACGATACTCGCTGGATGCTCCCATTACCTGAATTCCACCTTCCATGACTCGCACCTCACTTACGAGTGCGGCGCCACATGCTATGCCCCACAAGAAGGGTATGGTCCAACCAATAGTGGGCATCCTGGCCTTGGTTGCCTCTTCCCACACCTAGGAACTCACCAACACTCGAACGCAAGCCTCGTCCGTTCCAGTTCCCACTCGCTCAAACCACTTGAAACCCACTCAGACGTGTCTTCCGACCAGTAACTGACCATTTGGGACCCAGAAACTCGCTCCGCGATGGAACAGGTCCTGCGTCTGTACCAATTCACCTCGTACACTCTGTCCGTTCATGAAAATGAACCCCAAAATTCAAACGTAAGCCTCGTCCGTGGCCCCAAATACTGAACGCACGCTATGTCTGCTCCTGCGAAAGCACCCTCAAACGCGAAGGGAATGGAACCGAACGAGTGGGCATCAAGGGGACAGTTGAGAGGTGAAAAGGTATAAAAGGATAGCAGAAAAGGGCGTTGTAGCCAGTCAATTTTCGGAGCTCAGTTCTCCCCCACCACCTGTACCCCCACCTGTGCAACTAAGCCTCGCTCTCACCGAGTTGACCACATCCTCACTTGCCTCTAGCAGGGCATTTCACTCTCACACCCCCATTCGCAAGGTCCCAACTCACCAGACCCCAAGTCATATCGTCGGGCTTCCCCGTAATAGGATCACCAACTTCGCGAGCTTCACGCTTTGTAGAAGTCGGCCTGGGTGAAGCCATATTGGTTTAAACCGCCGTCTGCAACCCAGCGTCGTGACCGGACATACCATACGTTCGACTGACCAGCACCAGCCAGCATCGCTGTCACTTGCTTTATAACCGTCAAACATTGTATTAAGCCTTCCGCCTTCATCGAGATCATCGGGGAAACATGAAGGAAGGATCACAGCATAGGGCATCGGATTTTACGGGAAACAACATGTCGTTCACTCGAGCTTGCAACCTAGGACAGGTAACTATCGCCCCCACACCCATTTACAGCTAACAGCAGGTACCCCCAACACGAACCCACGGAACGTACGCCTCATGTGATCCCGTGCAAACACTCTCACTCGGACAACGCATGTGTCCCAATCCTACATCCCCACTATCCTCCAGCGTTAATTAACCCCTAGAGGCTGAACGTGCTGTCTATTTGATAAAACAAATTCTCGTAGTGGCACCGCGGTCCTTATCACACCGCCCGCTCACTGTTTCCGTGTGCCTGCTCGCCGCCTTTCCACCTCGCGTTTCCCATACGCCCACACATTTGTTTCCGGCTCGCCACCGTTCCGCCTCGCGTTTCCCACCTCCTGCTCACTGTTTCCACGCGCCCACTCCCCGCTCGCCGCCTCTCTGCCTCGCGCTTCCTCCTCTGCCTTGCACTTCCCCTCCACCTTGCGCTTCCCCTCCGCCTCATGCTCCCCTCTGCCTTGCCTCACCTCTGCCTCACCTCGCTCCTCTTTGCCGCGCTCGGCTTCGCCTCGCCGGCAAAGCTGAGCCAGGCACCGAACGTGATAAAAACAGGTTATAGGATGAGTAGGATATGGATATGGAGCTTAGAGAACGGCCGTCAAGGAGGAGTAGGCCAGCCAAGTAAAGAATGGTATCAATATGACAAGGAGAGGAACTCCGTCGATGTAAGGAATCATTTATCCATTTTACTTACTATTTTAGTTACTCTTTAGCTACGAGTCACATGTATGTAGATCACATGATCTTATTTATCTTTTACCACAAACCATCATCTCGCCTTGCCTGGCACCCTCGTCGAGTACCTCCGAGTCACAGAACACAGAGGCACTGGGCACTAGACATTAGGCGACCTTTACTTCATTACACTTATACTTACACTTTACGACCATTCACACCGGATTATGCCAGGATCATTATTGATAGTCTATACTCAGATCCTATGAATATTCGAGGATCTAAGGAGTCTACCACTACGAGAGCACGAATATTCGGCCTCTGGTAGTCTCTTGAAGAGTCAGACCGACGGATTAGGGTCCTTCACACAATATAAGGCCCGATCACCCCGCCAGGGCAAGCGTACGACAATTACCCCTTTGTAAGTGCTCTTGAAGCCTTACAGTCGAGGAGGAGTAGGCCAGCCAAGTCAAGAATGGTATCAATATGACGAGGAAACAAATTCCGTCAAGGAGGAATAGGCTAACCAAGTCAAGAATGGTATCAATATGACAGGGGGATGAATTCCGTCAAGGAGGAATAGGCCAACCAAGTCAAGAATGGTATCAATATGACGGGGAGATGAACTCCGTCAGGGAGGAATAGGCCAACCAAGTCAAGAATGGAACTGATATGATGAGAATATGAATCCCGACAAAGAGGAATGGGTGAAACAAATCAAGAACTACACCAACGCAACCAAGGAACAAATTCCGCAGTGAAAGAAATCAACCAATTCAAGAACTACGCTGTAAAATGGTCTCTGCACTGGAAAAGAGGTAACCAATTCGAGGAAAAGTAACAGGACAAAGGGGAAACGAGTTCTACGACACAAGAGGAGCTCGTCCAGGCCGATTATGATGCTAAAGGAGTACCTCCATCAACGAGCGCTTCACTGACAGAGGTAAGGAGGGGAGCAGACTCCTTCAGGCCAAAAGGGGGTAGGAGCTACCTTGTGGGCTGAAGGCTGTGTCTAGAATGAAGGACACATGTCAGGACGATGTGCCGGTGGCTGGGCAAAGAGTATAAAAACCTAGCATATTATTTGAGAATGGCATCTTGTATTTCCCCACCTAAATTCCTAAGGCTTTCACAAGCCCAGAAAGAAACTCTTCCTCTGTCTTCAGACATGAGATGGACACAAACTGAAGTACCACAAAGTACAGGTTAACGCAAGACCCGGAGTGCAAGGAGTGGCCAATTAGTCGCTTCCGGTAGGGAACTCTGACCAGAAAAAGGACCAGGTCATATAGGAGATCCTGAAAACGATAAAAACACCACGTACCGAAGGTGGAGTGGTATCTAAACAGCCAGCAACAGGATTCCTGTTAGCGTGTAACTGTTCCGACCGAGTAGTATCGGAAGGCAAATCGGTCTTTGACTTGGGACAACTCGGAGAAATCCAGTCCTCATAGTCATCTACCAACCGGCATGGTCACCTCATCAGCGAACAATCGCCTTGAGGTTCTAGCGGAGACATAAAGAAAGGGGTCCCAAAGGAAGGGAATTGCGGAGTTTAGGCTACGAGATTCGAAACAGGCCCCGAGGTCCTGCACATTAAACGGAGAAATAAAACCGCAGCACAAGAAAACCCACCCACTGCACAGAGCAACGCCCAGAGAAAGCGCGACTCTATCCGCAACTCCTCCCGTCCTCCCTCGAAAGGAGCCTGTATAGGATACACAATCGAGTTGTCAGACCCTGGAAGGCTGAAAAGGAGCGAACTCTGCACCCCCCAGCGCACCAAGGCTTCTCAGTGCTCCGTGCTGAAAGCCTGTAAATAACAGATCCTGCCCACCCATCTAAAGATCTATCCCTTGTAAACTTAACCCATCGTACTTCGGAGGAATAAAAACCACCCGACACCTGCTACACAAATTTCCCCCTAGAGGACGATACCTTTTCTGCAGTACTGTACTCACAGACATAACATTCGTCTGACAGTCAAGAAACCGCAGTCCGTATCACAACGCCAATGCCAGGTCGACCCAGGGCTCATCTTGACAAGGATATAGTCCTGGGCCTCATAATGTGCAAGGGTATCAAGTTCTGCTATACAACATATCTGTGATGCTTGAAAGTGGGGAGTAACTTTATGTGGGTGGGGGCTAATAGGCCAGACAGTCTGGTGTGGAATGTGGAATGAAGTGGGGGGACCACCTCTGCCATTAGATATGGTATTTCAAGTTCTAAGGTGGGTTATCGTGTGGTGGTATAACCCACCTGCAGAGCACAGTCTCAGCCTGCAGGCATAGCAGCCTCTCACTGATTGATACCGAACAGTTGAAGATGCTGCATAAATTCCCAGAAGCACTGCACACTCAGGATGGTTGATGGTAGTTTTTGAAATAAAAACATCCTCTTCGGAATGCTGACAAGGCCCTGATTCAAACAGGGAATTTCTGCTTCAGATTCTCAAATTCTACAGATACTTACAGGTAAGGCTCCAACTATTTTGTTTTCATTTACCACTAAGGCTAAACTAAACAGAAACTGTAATCTATATAAGAAAATACATAGTTTGTCTACACAAAAGTGGTGCCTGTAGGAACGGACAATGACATCTGCCCCACAGCTCCACAGAAAATTGTTGACTTGTTGAACTTTTACGCGACTGCTCCAATCCACTGTAGATTTCTATTTATAAAATGTTGAAATGTTGAAAACATGTGGTGTCAACCTCCGACTGGTATAAAGGTGGAATTTGAACTCAGATCGACCAGCCTGTCTATCAACAAGCTTGCTTTCATAGACAGGCTGGATTTGAGCCTAACTCAGAACTTGAATATTTCTAACAAAGATTCTCCAAGGCCTTGGTATTGTCAAACAGCAATAGGCTTCTTATCATACAGACTTCTCCAGTTTCAAACTTCCTGAGATCAACATATGTTGATTCGAGCATGCTCCCTTCCAAGGGTGCTGTAAGGCCATTATTAATAACTTGTGAAAGACAAGGATTTTTTTTTCATACCCTGATTCTCCTGGAATACTTGCAATTCTTTGATCCAGCAGCATGATTTGCTTTGTTTGGGATGACCTCTCAAAAAGAGGTCTCGCAGTTGTCCAAAGTTCCATAGCATTCAGCAAATCCCCAGAATTCTTTGATGTATCTCCCAATCGAACCATGCATTCAGCTCTGTTGCGATGTACATCCATTTCTGTGAATCCGTCCAAGGCAACAGTATAGAGAGTGGTTGCTGTGTGCTGATCACCCTCAGCAAGAAACACATCTCCTAGAAATTCAAGAGACCTGAAAATATGCAGCCTCTGTTTGGTTTTCAGAGCATGGGCAAGATACACTGTTGTCCATGAAGATGCCCAAAATCCAGGACTCCAACGACTTCCCTCACCAAGTTTTTCTAAACAATAGGTTGTCATTTCCGAGTCTGTTCCCTGTGAGAATGAGAGGCACTTTTGAAACATTCTATTTGCTGCCAACAGATTTCCTTCCCTCAGATTGAGATCTGCTTGGACACTATCACACCATGCCACATAAATCATATAGTCCATGGTGATAAATATTGACTTTGCTGTATCAAGATCTTTGTGCAATTCATGTTTCAATGTACCCATTGGTACATTAAGCTGTGCCAGATTGAGCAAATACATGGCATGGTGCCATGGATCTAGCTCAACAATTACTTTGGAAAGCATATGTTTGTAGATTTTCTGAGCCTCCATGTATTCTGACTTCAACATCTGGATTTCGGCCTGTGTGGCCATCACCGTGCAATCTAGGTCCCCATCAGACATACCACAAAGACTCAACAGCTCTCTTGCCCTACTGCATAGGGGGAGAGCAGTGCTGTAGTTTCCAAGGGAATACCAGCATCTAGCTTCAATTTCCAGTGCATTTGCTTCTCTGAACAAATTTCCATGAATTCTGGCCAATCTTTGTGCCTCATAGCCAGACATTTGGCCTCTACGATAATCACCCAGCTTCCAGTGAATCTCTGCCATACTTGACAATGCCTGGGACTGCCGGTTTACATTGCTGACTGAAGATGCCAGAGACAGTGCAGCTTGATATGAATTTATAGCAGCTGGAATATCATGTTTGTACCGTTGAAAGTCTCCTAGGACACGGTAAAATATACCTATTGGATTTCTCTGTGAGTATAATGAATAGATTTCCTTCAAGAGCTCACATTTTATATCTACTTCCTCAACATGAGGTAGATGCCCTTGTGCCTTTTGAATCAGTGCCTCAGGATCCCGCATTGAAATGATTTTCCACGAGTTCAAGATTTGTGAGCAAACATAAAGTTCCAATGGATGGTTACTTGGTTGAGGTAGGAAATTGTTAATATTATCGAGAAGGGGACTGTTTCCCCAGCCAATATGCAAGCTAAAAGTGTGAAAATAACAGGCACAGTAGATAGTATCTACTATGAGATCTGGATTATTATTGTTCAAACTATGCAGCAGGATATTTTGGATGTTTACAAAATGTAATGTTATTCGTGCACTTGTTCCAGAGCTAGAGAGGGTTCCAAAATATCTATGATGCAAGTCTAGTAGTTCCTGATAATATCTGAGTAGAGGTTGAACCACAGACATCCTAGGTGGGTGAAACTTTTGGATGTACTCCCTGATCGGTGACAGCATCTTGAACTGCTTCTGTCCATCCATGAAAACTAGAGAGGTACTGAGTAGTGTGGCTTTGCACCTAAGGATATCATCAATAGGTAGCTTGCTTTGTAGAAGATCCACATCTGAAAGTCCATCAGGTAGCATGGAGAGGAGGCTCAGCAAGCTCTGCGCTTCAGGTGAGGATGTCATTCGAGGGCTCGCAAAAGACAGAGAAATGGATAGATCCAGGTTGGATTGCTTATCATAGCCTTCTGAGAGCACAGAGGTTTTTTCTTTTTCCCAACGGGATAGCACAGCTGGCAGGCCATCCAGGTCAACCAGGTGGGCAATGAGATCAATTGCGAGAGGCATGTTGTCAGTCAACAAGAGGATCTTATCAATCTCCTTGACACTATGGCTATCATCTGCAATATCAAGAAAAGTCTGTCGGGCAGCATCCTGTGTCAAAGGCTTCAATGGTTGCAAGAAAGGTCTTGACCAGCAGACTTTAGCTGGTCTCACTGCCCCACGCATTGTGACCTAAGCCAAAGTGAGTTTTAGTTGTGGCACAAAAAGTAATACCCACAATGACTGCTAGGTGTTGAATATCTGTGAGTAACGAGAGGAACTCCTCAACTTCTTTCTGAATCCCAGCAAGCTCCCAAAGGGTTTCCAGATTGTCAAGAATTAAGAGACAGGGTGGGTTGTTAGAAAAGTAGTGGATCACTGGTCTAGTCAGATCCTTTCCTGCCTTCAGTCCCAGATGGGCTCCAATGTGCGCAGCCAGTTCAACCTTAGTAGATGCAGAGCCACAAGCTACAAAGAACCGATGCTGTCCATATCTGCCTGTAATTTGGGGATGATGCAAAACAGCTCTTGCTAAGCTAGTCTTCCCCATGCCACCTGCACCTAGAATGGCTATCCTCACTGTGTCTTGCATGAAAATGCTGAGAATGTCTGAGAGTTCAGATTCACGACCATGGAATATTTTTGGCTCTGATGGGAGCATAGAAATTGAGGCAGAGCTTGGCAATAAGGTAAGTAACTAGATTGCAAAAAATAACAAGGCTATACCTGCTGAATGAGCTGGAGGAAATTTTGCTTATCTGTGTCAAGTAAAGATGACTACTTGGCTCAAAAAAAAGAGATGAAGGTCATACTGATGATGCTCTCTCAGATGTAGTGTCATCAGACCAGGCCTCTATCAACCGGAGAACTTCCTGGTGTCTATCTTCTGTGTACTTCTGCATCTTTCCAATGTTCTTGAGGTAATCCAAATCCTGAACCTATGTCATGTTCATATCAAAGTTGGTCATTGATCTAAATATTATACAATCTTACCTTGAAACAATCCAGTGCCTCCTGCAATCCTATCTTGCAACTTTTCAATAATGCGGACATTTCACCTTGGTGGAAGAACTGTCGGATCTTGCTTTTATCCTGCTGGGCTTCTACAAAGCTATGAATTTTATGCAGTGTCCTAAGTAAATGTGGTTGAGCAGGTATAAGCAGAATAAGCAGAAGGAATACTCAGTGAATCTCCCAAGATGGTTGAGCATGGTTGGTGGCAAGTCTGGACCAGTCTGTGACTCTGTATGCACAGAAATAATTGCATAGAGCAACATGAGGGTTTGTTCCATCAACTCGGCACAATCATTCTTGTTTTGTTTCACACTCTATTCCAGACCAAATCACATCATATCTGGAGATATGCAATGGAGACCTTACCTGCATCGCGACCTGCAAAGAGCAAACAGTACTTGAAATGACTGTCAAGAAAGGGGTATTGAAGCTGGTAGCAAAGAGTTCCAGTGTATTCACAGCTCCATTGAAGCCTGTTAAAATGTTGTTCAGTCGGACTTTGGTGATAGTGGACTGTGAGGGCATTGTGATGGGTGCTGATTTTGATGGTGCAGGAACTCTTTTATCCATGATATGCATATAAAAGAAGTCTTCACCACTCATGTCACGACTGTTCCTTGATTTACAGACATCAGCACCTGTCAATCTGTCCTGCAAGAGGCCTCTTTATAAATTATGACTATCTGTCCATCAGTCTCCGCTGTCATCTCTACCAGCTCCCAGGTCCACATCTGATGTGGCATGCATGCTGCAGTCCTGTCAAGCCCTTTGATCCACGCAATTACCATTCCATCACTTCTCCTCCAGGAACACTCATGACATGGGAATTCCATTGTTTACCAGTGAGAAATTACCTTACCCTCATACTAACCTAAGTAGCAGTGGTGTGTAACCTGACCTGACCCTGAATCATAGTACGTACTAGATATATAAATCATAAATTTCTTACCATCAACAAAACCTGATTTTGCTCTGTAATTTACATAGTGCTAAATGTAACGGATCACAACTAGCCATTGGCTCACTGACGTTCAACCGTCAGTTGTATATTCTTTTCTTGTTACTCTCTCGATACTATGAATATTCTCTTGACTTTGCTTAGCGCACGCTTCATAAGCGTGTGCTAACACATTATGTATTACGTACTTTGTTCGCAGTTTAGTGTCCGGGCCGAAGCCCAAATATAGCACTTCTACTTCTTATCATTGTACTGCGACGGACGTTAAGCAAGACCCTCTTAACGGCTTGCTCTCGTACCTTCTGGGAGAGCGGTAAGATTTAGTTGTACCTTTAAGTGCTGATAGTATTCCTTGCAGCGAGCCTACATCCCTGGTAGATCTCTCGAAGGGATACGATGTCTCTCAGTAATCAGATTTCTGTTACAATTGAGAGACGTTGGTGTAGGTTTCACACCATTCGGACCACTCTACTAGCTACTAGTCTAAACCACTTGCTCGCTAGGTCGCTCCCTCATCGTACCCGACTTAAATATATTTGTAGCATTTCGTGAAGTCCTACACCAGAACTATGGGGGACTATGTATACAGTACCCTGAACTACAGTGAATTAGGTTTTGCTAGAGCTGTTCTTGTCCCATGAAATTTGCTGCAGGAAATCGATAATAACCTGCTTTCAATTTTGCTGATATCAGTAGAAAACCGACTTTTGTTTTCATATACAGTTTGATCTGTGGGGACAAATCTCAAAAGCTCCCAGTCAAACCTTTGTCAATGTCAGTTCAGTCAGACCTGTTTGACCTTTAACCCAACACTAGATAAGATTAAGTGCAAGGCTGCTATGCCTGTGCTCTGCAGGTGGGTTATACCACATCAGCAAATCTGTAGATTCCTGACATGCCCTTATTTAGAAGGTCTTGCCAGGCACTGTTGGAGACGCCAGGACTGGCAGCCTCAAAGAGTGGACATGGCGGTAGCGGACAAGAAGTAGGATGATGACTAAGCTACTACATGGGGATGGTATGCTAGCCGGCCAGGACACCCTACTACACCGTTGCCAAGGCCTTATATGCAGCCCACCTGGCCCACTGTTCTCTTGTATGGTCAGACCTAGCCAGGTATTCCATTATATGGTCCCACCTGGCAAGGTGTATCTTTCCCAAGCACCGCAAGGCTGCTATGCAATTCCATTCTATCCCAATTCTATGAGCCTTTGGGTGTTCAATAATTGCAAGTCAATTTTAATTTTTCATCTCAGGCACTGGTAAATTATACTGGCACATTGTATGTAACAATCCTCATTCAGAAAGGGCCATGAAAAAGAGCGCCAGGTGTGCAGTCATTTGTCTCAATCTGGAAGCACCAGCAGCGAAAAATATACAAATGAAGGCTCGATGACTCAAAAAAGGGGGGGGTATACTTGAAAGTTGCTGTCCTCGGTGTTGGCTCACTCCTTGTCGCAGCAGCGAGTGCTGCCCAAGCGCTGCCACGGTCTTTGATCAACTTGATGGTCCATGCGCTGTTGATCGCACTCGTGATCGTTGGTTGATGATTGATGGGTGTTCGTTGCTCTTTGCTCTTTCCCCTCATGTCCCGCTACTCCCTCCCTCTCTCCTCCTCCCCCTCGCTCCATGCCTAGATCGTTTTTCTCGCCGCCGTTACTCAAGGAGCCCTCAAGATCCTCCCATGCGGCTTATGTTTGTCCCGTGTCAATGCTCGCCCCGAAAGGTCTGGTAGCGGAATCAAGCACAAGACTCAAGCTCCTCAAGATGTACAAGACTCGAGCAAAACCAAGAGCTAATCTACTCATCATCGTCCTCAAGTTTCATTTGTTCCTCTTAACCTCTCCGTCTCCCTAGAAGATAGCACCCTCAAGGTGCTCAAGAACAGTGGCATCTAAGTACTGCGTCATGCAAGACGGCAAGAAAATCAAGGTCTGAATCACAACACAACCCTCAAGTTTTGTTGACTGCCCCTGCGCTCGCACTGGCCCCAACAAGTCATCAAGCAGCTGCGCTTAAGCACCCAGGTACAAGACCCGGCTGGCGCGGGGCATCAATGGTTTCAGCTCCCACCGCTATCCCTGCCACTGTCGGGACGTCGTCTTGCCGCGTTTCCTCGCCGCATATGGCAGTGTGCATGCGGCACATTTAGCCCGGACTCTTATATTGTGCTTGTAGTTTCTGCAGCGAGAGCATGCAATGACTCATTCCCCGTTGCATATTGTACCGTGCTCAATATAACTGTTTTATAATTTTTCCTACTGTGCATGAATGGTTTCGTGGTACCGGTATAAAGGTGGGGGGCCTGGGAAAATTCAGATTGTCAGGGAAGGCCATACAAGGCCTTGGAAGGCATACAAAGGCCCCAAGGTCACCTGGCCAGGTGAACCTTCCAAGCCATTGTGGTTGCTGTCCATGGCTAGGTGAAGCCTTCCGGGGTTTCCGGTCCTGCCGTACCTTGGAAGGCCATATATGGCCATGGATGGATCTCCCGCTTTTGGTGATGCACCACACGATAACCCACCTAAGAACTTGAAATACCATATCTAATGGCAGAGGTGGTCCCCCCACTTCATTCCACATTCCACACCAGACTGTCTGGCCTATTGGCCCCCACCCACATAAAGTTGCTCCCCACTTTCAAGCATCACAGATATGTTGTATAGCAGAACTTCATACCTTTGCATATTATGAGCCCCAGGACCATATCCTGGTGGTGCAGATGAAAATGAAGTTGAGGCTGAGCATCTCACCATCTGACTGGTGCAAGATAAACTTGGGGCACTTAACAGTGGCCTTTGGCAGGTGGGTCCAATTGGTTTAGGATGTGGATCAGGTTCTGTATTTGACTGACATCCAGGCTGAAAGGCAGAAAGAAAGTGTGTGAAAGACTGCTGGGCCATCTGCTGAATAGTGTGCAGTGAGGGTTCTCAGCATGTAATATGTTGCTGGTAGGCTAATATGCAGGCAGCTTGCTCACTGTAGTTGGTGCAGGTTCTTGTTCAATTGTAAGGGTAGCACTGGATGCACTCTTTGCAAATTACTTTGGGCCCTTGGGGTAGATTTCCTGAATTGTCCCCATAACTCTGTTGTGTGACCTTCAGGTGTGCACCAGGACACCCTGTACAAGGTGTCAGCAGAAATTTCCTGACCAGAGATGGCCCACTTGGCTAAGTGGTTATGGCGCCGCACATGCCTAAGGATAGGTATACTGGTCCAGACACCCTGCACAAGGTGTCGGCAGAGATTTCCTGGCCAGAAATTGCCCACTTGGCTAAGTGGTTACGGCGCCGCACATGCCTAAGGATAGATGTACTGGTCCAGACACCCTGCACAAGGTGTCGGCAGAGATTTCCTGGCCAGAAATTGCCCACTTGGCTAAGTGGTTACGGTGCCACACATGCTTTTGGATAGGTGTACTGGTGCAGGACCTATCAGGAACTGTGCCCAAGCAGGTATGTACAGAGCTGTGCATGGAGGTTGTGAACAGTAGGAATTTAACGGAAAATGCCAAGGATGATGATGTGTAAGATGGGTAGCCAGCACGGTGGCCATATGAGTCATTCTATCTTGTTCATCTTTGAGAATCATCCAGCCCTTGCAAGTTGATTAAACTCATTGGCAGAAGGAATCAAGCTGGGCAGAGAAGTTCAATGGTATGATAAGGGGCTTCAAATTGTATGTTTTACAATTCTCCTATCATATTTTGATGCTGGCTCCATGCATCTGGGCTCTCTAGACAACATTCTTTTATCTAGATGGGACGTGGATGCAGACTCCTGCAGTCCCAAGTGTAGACTATGTTCAGTGTACTCATGGTTTTCTCACTGGACTTCCTGGACCTATTTCTAACAGGTGAGGCAGCTATGGGGAATAAGCAGCAGTGAAAGCCTCAGCTGGATATCATAGCACTCTATGTGTTCATTTTCATTGTGCGAGATTGGAGGCACGAAATAAACTGAGCTTGAAACCGGCACGAGCCTATTTTGTCAGTTCCCCGAAAATTAGGTGGTTATAAAATATATGCCATATCCTTAATTTTTGTTTGAATTCAGCTAAAAGAAAACCGATAGAAGTGTTTCATATTTCTGGAGACAACTAAGAGGTATACTCGATTGTGCGCAGGTCTGCGCAGTTCCTATGGATGTGGTGCGAGTGGTGAGTGAACAGCTCTGTAAGTTAATTGACACTTGATCGGGTGCCAGTGTTGACAAAACCCGGGATCATGATTTTTTTCTGTTTCGTCGTGTATACATGCTGAGGCTTCCGAAGGCGACGGAAATGCCTTCGAAGTAAATCCATAATTACCCGATTTGTCCGTGAGCGGTTGTTTGTGTGTGATGATCAAGACATTGAGACCTTTGATCGAACTGAACTTTGTTTTGCTCACCCGTGTTCCGCTCCAGTTGCGCTCAACTCAGCCCCAGGCGATATGCTTATATCTCAAAGCCATACATATGCATGTAAAACATATTCAACTCCACTACCCGCCATGCCGCCGCCGAGTCAACATTCCGAGTGCGAGTCCGACCCCCCAATCCGCGAATGACCGCACCGTCTCAGTTTACTCCGCTGCAATGGAACGGATCTAAGCTTCTACTCTCTTCCGCGTTCCGCTTCTCGTCATGCATGAGAACACTACCCCTTTCACTGCCTTTTACCATTCCGCACCACGACGTCATGGCTGGCTCATTGGTTTTGAGTATATATGGGGCCAACTAATTTTTCAACTTTTTAAAATCCCCATCTACCATGGAAAAAATAGCTTCTATCACTGCTGCACTTGACGCGGGCAAGATTCCCTCCACCGAGCAGCTCAATGCACTCATCGACTGGCTCACGCGTTCGGCAATCCCCGCCGTTCAGCCGTCAGAGGACAGTTTGAGCGGCCAGGGTCGCGTCTTGGCCAACGATATCCGCAAGGTTCTTGACTCGTACAAGTCCCTTAACTCGAACAAGAACAGTTGGGTCCACCGCCTACGTTTATTTCAATGTTCTGACGATTTTTAGAGGACAATTTGCTCCAGGATGCCATCTGGCACCTCAACGAAGGTGAAATCAACACTGCCATTGACTCGTCCAGCGACGTCGTCAACAAGAAGGAGGTCTCCTCGGATCTTGACGCCGTTCGGAGCTCGCTCAGCACGATCCTCTCAATCGTCTGGCAAAGCCTCTCCTCAGAGGGCAGCTTCCTTTTCAGCGACTTCGCCTCTTTCGCCCGTCTTTCTCTTGCAGATGTGGCAGAAGTTGTCCAGGACCAGGCGAGCCGTGCCAAGGACGGCCTCCGGGAGGTCGAGCAAGAAGTGCAGGACGGCCAGCGCGACAATCTAGGCCGCGACAAACAGCGTCTCGAGGAAGAGAAGGACGTGCGCGTGGCATTCGAGCACGGCATGGACACTCTGAAAGATGCCGGCTCGGGTGTTATTGGCGCAGGCCAGTCGGCCAAAGAGAAAACCGAGGATGTCTCGGATCGTACCACCGCGCGCCTCCAGCGTGCATATTACAAGGTACGCGTTGCAGTCCACAGTACAGTCTTTTGCTAAGCGTCCGCTTTTGATGTAGGCCTGCGAACGTGCTCAAAAAGACCCAGCCTACCGTTCGGCCCTTTCCACGCTCTTCGACACTCTCCACAAGTGGGTTTCGAAGGCGTTTGACACTGCCTCCGACCAATCCTTCACCTTGGACTCTCTGATCGAGGATTCCTCGCCTGAAAAACATATCCATAAAGCGCTCAATGAGCTCAAAACTTTACTCGACCGCTTCGCCAAGCCACAAAGCTCCGTCGACGATGTTCTTAACAAAGCACAGCGTTTCGTTTCAGCTGCACGCGGTGATTCGGTTGAAGTGAAGGCTTGGGTCGACAAGTTCTTCAAGCATGCTCACAAAAGCTTGGAAGACCCCGAGTACCCTCGCTCAGAAGAGGCGCGCGCTGTACGGCGCGATCTGCGCAAGCGGGGCCGTACGCTGCTGGACGCAGATACAGACGCGGGGCGGACCTGGACCGAGTTGAAGGAGACGGCACAGACATTTGGAGCGGCGTTGGTGGCGGATGGGGACATTCAGCGTGTCCGCGCGGCGCACGTTCAGCTGGGAGAGGACGCTGAGCGTGGACTCGTCGAGGCAGGAGAGGAGGCGGAGACCGGTGTGCAGGCAGTCCTGGAGCGGGCGGCATGGTTCTGGCGCGACCTGTTCGCCGTGTATGCACCGGTTAGTGTCTTTCCTTCAGCGTGGACTCATGTTGATAACCTCCATTCCAGCGTATGCTTTCGATGCTTAAAGACCTTCCTATCCCGCGCACGGAGTACGCTGACAACGACATCGACCTCGTCCTCGAGAACCTGGACATCTCTTCCTTCGCACTCAATCCGGCGCATATCTTCGTGCGCAATATCACCGACGTCGACGTGCGCACTTCGGAAACCGCTCCGGCGACCACGAGCGTCGGAACATTCACGCACATTCGCCTGCAGGCGGTCCAACTCGCGCTGCAGGATGTTTCTTTCTATTACAAGGACAAGACCGCGACGCTCCCGCCGAGCGAATACACAGGACTCCTTGCGCTCAAGATGCCGCCGCAAGGTATCGACATCGACATCAAGATCCGCCTCATCCCTTCCGCCAAGGAACGCGAGGCGAAGCGCGCGTATCATCACATCGAGCTGTTGACGGTGCAGATTGCGGACGACGTCGAGCTGGACGTGCGCGAAAGCAACCACGCTATCGTGCTTTCGCTGTTCAAGCCCATCTTTAACATGCGCTTCCGCGAGGCACTGGGACGCTCGCTCGGGGAGCAGCTACGCATGGGACTGGATTGGATGGACAGCGTGGCGTGGGATGTGGCGCGGCGCGCGGAGGTCTTCGAAGATGCGGGGGTTGGACGAGGTGCATCACTGGCGGCAGCGGTTTGGTCCGAGATTGGACGCTTGAGCCGCGAGCGCAGCTCGGGGTGGCGGGCGACCGGTACAGGGGTGGTACTTGAGGAGAATCAGAAGGGTGGGGCGAAATTCGCGATGGGCGCTGAGCCGCAGATCTTGAGCGGAGACCAGCGCGGACCGATGGGAACAGGCTCGGAGAGTTTGGGAGAAGCGGGTCGGACAGGCGGTTCAGGCGGTTCAAGGAGAGACTGGGACTCCGGAGGATGCGAAGAATGCGGTGAAGCAGGGAGCGCAGGATGTGAAGAAGCATTTGCAGGGTTTGGTCGGCGAGGGGAAGAGGCAGGTGCGGTCTTTCCAGATCAGCGTCGACGAGAAGTCTGCAACGGAGAGGAAAAGCAAGGGGTGGAAAAGTCAGGCATTCGATATCTGAGGCACAATTCTCTTTAGTATAACACGATAACAATGTACTTTTATCACCAATTCACGAGTTTTGTATCTTTTTTGCGAGTGAGGCCGATGAGTTCCCAAGAAAGCGAGTTCTCTCTTCAGCCCTCACCGAACGTGCTGGCTTTCAAAAGCTCGTTTCTGCGTTTTCTGTACGAATTATGTAAATTGCCTGATTTGGCCGATAGCGTTTGTTTGGGTATATTGATCAAGGTCTTTCTTTTGATCTCTCCAAGCCAAACTCGCACTTCGCTTCGGTTCTCCGACTGGTTATCGCGCGCAAGCTACACTCGAATATTTCAAGTCTACTGTCCAGAATTTTTAGTTGGCAAAGTACCATGTCGCCTGACATACTCCAAGACTCTCAAGTTTCCTGAAGTCGCAACAGTGTCATGGTCCACGACATTGAGGTGTGTGGATGGACGAATCGAAACCTGCCTTTCCTCTCCTCGTCATACATGATGTACGCGCTACCTAGCAGTACCGCCATTCTGTGCACCATAACGTCATGACGAGCTCATTCGACCCCAAATTGGTTTCCTATATATTGGGACAAGTTCAAACCGAAAAGCCCCTCATCTGTCATGGAAAAAATTGCCTCTATTACTGCTGCGCTTGACGCAGGAAAATTCCCCTCTACTCAGCAGCTGAATGCGCTCATCGAGTGGCTCACGCACTCCGTCGTTCAGCCTTCTGAGAACAATTTGAGCGGCCAAGGCCGTGTCTTGGCCAATGATATTCGCGGGGTTCTTGACTCGTACCAGCTGCTCAACTCTAACAAAAACCGTGCGTGGCCCGTCCCAAATTTGCGATTTTCTAACCTTTTTTTCAGAGGACAATTTGCTGCAGGAGGCAATCTGGCACCTCACTGAAGCCGACGTCAATACCGTCATCAACTCGTCCAACGACATCGTCGATAAAGAGAAGATCTCCTCCGACATAAAAACCGTCCGCAGCTCGCTCCGCACCATCCTTTCTGTCATCTGGCACAACTTCGCCTCCGATGGCGGCTTTCTGCCCGGTGACCTTGCTTCCTTCATTCGCCTCACTCTTGCGGACGCGGCGGAGGTCGTGCAGGACCAGGCTAGCCAAGCGAAAGACAGCCTCCGGCAGGTCGAGCAGGATGTTCAGGACGGCCAGCGCGACAATCTCGGCCGCGACAAGAAGCGTCTCGAGGCGGAGCAGGACACTCGCATTGCCTTCGAGCACAATATGGACACTCTGAAAGAGGTCGGCTCTGGTGTTATTGGTGTACATCAATCGGCCAAACAAAAAACCGAAGACATCTCGGACCGCGCTAACGTCCATCTTTGGCGTTCATATTACCAAGTGGGTTGCAGTGATACACTCAGATATTAAATTCATTCTAACCGGCCGTAGGCCTGTCAGCGTGCTCAAAAAGACCCAGCCTACCATTCGGCCCTCTCCACTCTCTTCGACACTCTTCACCGGTGGATTTCGAAGGCGTTTGACACCTCCGACCAGTCCTTTACCTTGAATACTTTCATCGAGGATCCTTCGCCCGACCAACATATTCACAAAGCGCTCAATGAGCTCAAAACTTTAATCGACCGCTTCGCCAAGCCACAGAGCTCTGTTGACGATGTTCTTAACAAAGTACAACGCTTCGCTTCCGCTACACGTGGCGATTCGGTCGAAGTGAAAGCCTGGGTCGACAAGTTTTTCGAGCATGCTCACAGAAGCTTGGATGACCCAGAGTACCCCAGCTCAGATGAAGCGGAAGATGTCCGGCGCAATCTGCGGCAGCGGCGTCGTGCACTCCTCCAGCCAGATACGGACGCGGGGCGAGCCTGGGCAGAGTTGAGCGAGGCGGTCCAGACTTTTGGAGCCGCGCTGGTGGCGGATGCGGACATCCAGCGTATGCAGGCGGCATACATGCAGCTGGGAAAGGACGTCCAGAGTGGACTTGTGGAGGCGGGAGAAAAGGCAGTGTTGGAGCAGCAGGCATGGTTCTGGCGCGATCTTTTCACAGCGTACGCTCCGGTTAGTGTAGCTTTCCTTGGGCCGGGATTTTATGTTGACAGCACCACTCTAGCGTATGCTCTCGATGCTCAAGGACGTCCCTATCCCACGCACAGAGTACGCCGACAATGACCTTGAACTTATCCTGGAGAATCTCGACATCTCATCCTTTGCGCTGAACCCGGCCCATATATTCGTGCGCAACACCACCGACCTCGACGTTCAAACATCAGAAACCTCCGAGGCGACCACGAACGTCGGGACATTCACCCACATTCGACTGCAGGCGGTCCAACTTGCACTGCACGATGTTTCTTTCTACTATAACGACAAGAAGACCATGCCACTCAAGCCGAATGAATTCACGGGGCTCCTCGCGCTGACTATGCCGCCACAGGGCGTCGACGTCGACATCAAAGTCCGACTCATCCAGTCCGCGAAAGAACGCGAGGCGAAGCGCGGGTACCATCGCATCGAACGGTTGACTGTGCAGATCACGGACGACGTCAAGCTCAAGGTGCGCGAAAGCAACCATGCAGTGGCGCTCTCGCTCTTCAAGCCGATCTTCAACAAGCGTTTCCGCCAAGCGCTGGGGCGGTCGTTGGCAGAGCAGTTGCGCGTGGTGCTGGATGGGCTGGACGGACTGGCATGGGATGTGGGGCGGCGCGCGGAGGTGTTTTCAGATGCAGGTGCTGGGCGTGGCGCGGCAGTTGCAGCGGCGGTTTGGTCCGAGATTGGGCGATTAATTCGCGAGCGCTCCTGGGGATTGCGGGCGACCGGTACGGGGGTGGTACTCGAGGAGGACACGCAGGACGGGGCGAAGTTCGCGATGGGCGCCGAGCCTCAGGTCTTGGGCGGGGAGAAGCGTGGGCCGATGGGGACAGGGTCGGAGAGTTTGGAGAAACGGAACGCGCAGACACTCCAGGCGGTCCAGGGACAAGCCGGCTCACCGCAGGATGCAACGGACATGAAGAAGCAGTTCCACGGTTTAGCTGGGCAGGGGAAGGAGCAAGTGCAGTCTTTCCAGCGCAGTGTCGACGAAAAGTCTGCGATGGAGAGAAACAACCCAGGTTGGAAAAGCTCAGTGTTTGATATTTGAGACGTAGCTCTCTTCTTCTTCGATTGTAGCATAATACTCTGTGTACTTTTATGTAAATCGTTTACTTTGATATGTGTTTTATGCGCAATTTTGGGCGAGAAAGTCACTGAACATAGGGACAGTACTTGCCGGCTTGCAATTTTACTCATCCAAGGGTACTTGGCAGAGTGCACGTAGCAAACATTCCATGGTTCAAGTACAAAGTACAGTAAAAGAAATCGAAGAGGTCAATAATACATGGGATTCGGTACAATGTTCGTTCACAAGCTCATGTCTTGGCCGCCGCCGCCGGCTTGGATATCCGAGGCGGCACTGTTTGCCCATAAAAGTGGGCCATCATCGCCTCCGTATGTGTGATGGTCAAATTGAAGAGAGGATGGGTTGCGTTCTAAGGGTGCATGTTAAGGACTCAAATTGCAATTAAACAATGAAGGGACAAACCACGCGGTTAATCTGGCCGCCGACGATGGTCTCTGTGCCCTCTTCCTCGGAGTAGCAGAGCGCGGCCACGAAGACACGCTTCCGGAGCTCGTCATTCGTCGATTCGGCACCCGCTGTAGCTCAAAAGTTAGACGCGCACTCGGGAATGATAGGGAGCATACCTGTCCAAGAATCAAGGAGCTCCTTCCGCCTTGCAGGCGAGGGAATCACCTTGTGCTGAGCGGAAGACAGGCCGGCGAGACAGTACAGCGTGTGATACGCGTCTGCGTGCCTGTAGTAGAGAATTCAAGAACCGTCTATCATAATTGACACGGCACCTACTTCGGAGGCTTGTCCCGCAGTCCGCCGGCAGGATGTTGTCCGGCGTATAGAATGTATTCTTGCAAAGCCTTGCGGTTCATGAGAGAATCTAGTCGTGTATGAGTGGGTACGGCCCCATTGACATGGGGAGAACATACCATCGATGTCGTCCCAGTCGCCTTCCTTCGCTGCCTGTCCTTCCTGTTTCTCCGCAGGAACGGCCGGGACAGCGGCGGGGGTAATTCCTAACGATTCCAGCAGAGTAAATGAACCTCCGACCCACCACGAGTAGCAGCCATCAACGAGTTTGTTCGTACGGCCTTTGAAGCCACCCAGCTCAATGGGGGCGCCTTGCATCTGCGCCAGCCAACGTAAAAGAGACTTTTTGTTGATCTTGGGCTCCGATGGAGACGAGGATGAGGAAAGGAAGGGTTGCAGTATCACCCACGAAGCCAAGGAGCAGAATGTGTACCCACCGTGCGCCTCGCCGAGCGGAGGGCGCGGGGATTCTAGGAGCACAGGCGGTGCGCCTGGAGAAGACGCAGGTGCGTAATACGGCTGCGAAGCTGAGGAAAAGCCACCCTCGTATGTCTGGCAGGAGGCAACGAAGCCAGCAGTGCCTTCGACCAATTCGGGAGTAATAATATCAAGGAGGGTGGCGGTAACGAGAAGACAATAGATTCCGCTGAAATGGATCCACTTCCGTTGAGTCGTTGCAGGGGACAGAGAGGAGATATAAACATACCGAACGTCGACCTCGGAGTGGTGCGCGACCAAAAACGATCCATCTGGTTGCTTCAGAGACATGAAAAAGTTGTACATCTTCTTTCTTTTTTTGGAAGTTAGCAAGGGTATTCCTTCGAAGGAGTACTGGTCATACTCACCGGTCAATCTGGTCCCATCCGCCGCCTTCACCGGGCTTTCCGACAATAGCCAACGCGCACACCGACGCGTACGTGGGAAGCAGGTGTGGCGCTTGTTTCGGACCACCGCCAAAGCCGCCGTCTGGATGCTGCGAAGCCATTATCGTCTCAATTGCTCTGGTGACGCGAGAGATCGGCCATTGTCCAAGTATGTATGAACGCCGAAAGTGCTCACTTCTGCTTGTTGCCGGGATCCAAACCAACTTGCAGGACACTGAAAGCTTGCAGAGTCCAGTACATCAGCCATGACTGACTCGCGTCCTGGCTGGTGTACCGTGCAGGAAAGCCTTGCACAATGTTGCGAATGAGGAATTGCATATGCGCATTCTTCTGTAGAGTTGGGGCCGCATTATTATCGTCTGTGGGCAGATGCTCAAGCAGAACTTTCTCCGTTTCAGCCTGGTCAGAGGTTGTAGACGTCGGGAAGGAGTCTGTTGGTACTGGGCGCATGGTGGAAGCGATGGAAAGAGAGACCAACTGAATGACAGATTCAAGAGGCGTTCGAGAACAATAAGCATCATGAGATCGATCGTATGAATAGAACTGACTTTTCTTTTGTCTCAGCTGCCACCCACACAAGAGATGTACTCGACCCAAGTGTAAATGTGAAACAGAGGATAAGTATTCTCCGATTTGATATAACTTGGATTCAACTGGGTACAGTATAGTGACCGGTGACTTTATGTGTGGAGGGTTAAATTACGCGGCCAAGAAATTGCTATATGCGAACAATATTCAGGTGAGGTCGTGTACTGTGCAGTAAGCACTTTGTTCAGCGCTTTGTACAGAATGTCCAGGTTGAAGTGAAGCGAGAGATTATTTGTCTCAGGGGGTCCCGGCTTCTGAACCAAACAACGCGAAGTGCAATCTATTTTTAACGAACCAATTTCTATTGCGAGCAAAGTTCTGTGATTTCTAGAGCCGAAACTTTTCTACTCTTCGTTAAATGTAATTGGTAATATTATCTGCCCACAGAGTAGGGCTCAAATAGCCGGACACAGCGCGGTGTCGACGTATTCCACTCGCCCATGGG
Source organism: Mycena leptocephala (assembly GCA_029378395.1). NCBI lineage: Eukaryota > Fungi > Basidiomycota > Agaricomycetes > Agaricales > Mycenaceae > Mycena > Mycena leptocephala. Next base: position 205,137 of record JARJLF010000351.1, read on the forward strand.
GAACGGCGCGCCAGGGAGGTAGCATGATTCCTGCGTTGCGGCAGTGAGAATACTAATAAAAGAGCGATTGAACGACGGCACGTACATCGAACGCACACGCTGGGCGGCACTTCACCCACACGTCCCAGCCCAGCCAGTCCATGAGCCGATCCACATCCGCCCTCCATTTCGGTGTCAGGGAACTGGACAATGTCGCGGGATCGCGGAGCGCAAGGACACCCTCGGCCCACATCCTCACGAGCGTGCGGCAGATCTCGCGCGACGTCGCTTGCGCAGCGGCCAGTAATAAGCGTTCTGACGCGGTGAGTTTAGGCCGGATTGACTGGACGAACAGCGTGTGCGCGCTTGCGCACAGCTGAAAAACCGGCGCCGCCCAAGTGGTGTCGGACCCTGTGAGCGGCGGGACCGCCGCATGCACGCGGTACGGCGCGAGCGCCGTCCGGACGAGGACAAACGCGCGTTCTGCAGTGGCATCTTCGAGGAGGATACCCTGCAGCACCTCGAGGCGCGTCGCGTAACGGTCACGGATGACCTGGAACAGCGTGCGCCAGTCGATCCCGCTTGCGGAGGGAATTGAATTGAAGGGAATCTCCCGCACGCGCGCCAGAACTGCGGCTGTATCACGCGCGTCGATCCCAAGCACGCGGTTGTCGCGCCGCGCCTGCCCGTATCGGCGGGAAACGAGGCTCGGCGCAAGCGCGACGTCGTATAGGGAAATTAAATGCGTAAGATCAAGGTGGATACGCGTTTCGCCAGGGTAGTGGTCATGCCATGCGCTGGAATGGATGAACGAGTACGCGTGATGCGGGAAGCGCTCCTCGTCTTCCAGTCTAGAAATTGTCTGGATTTGCGCACCTTCCATGAAGTTACATAGCATAATCTCACTAACATACAATTAGCAAGAGTCATGGGAAGAGAAGAAGGTGAAACAGACAAATTCAGCTGCATTCTAAATCGCGTGGGTTATTTAACTGAGACCCAAGCGCAAACGAGCCCGACTCGCCTTACGTACGCGTCGATTCCGAGCGTGTCCGCTAGATCACACAGCCGGTGCAGACGCTCGTATTCCCAACCTATAGTCGCACGTTCCGGGATCACCGCGCCCCAAGAGAGCAGATCCTGCACGTCCATCAGTCCATCGGGCATTTTCGTTGCGCTGCTTCCATCGAAATATAACACGCGCAGCGGGCGAGTCGTGACAAGAGTCAGGAACCAACAGTTTTCTGGCTCGACGCAGAAGACACGCGCAAATTCACTGTCGGTCGAGACCCATTCACGCGCGGCTGGAACATCGGGATCGTTCCTGCCGTGGTACAGCAGCGTGCCCGTTGGAATTGTGCCAGGGACAATAGTATGACCTTCAAGCAACAGTTACACCTGAACTCAGATTCTATTGAGGTGCACAAACCACTGTGGTATCTGGTGTTCGGCCAGTGCTGAAGGAGAGAGCTGACGGTGTCGAATACGAGATGGCCGGTAGCATTAGGGTTCGGCAATGCGTTCAGGTTCCAATCATCCACGGAGTCGGCAAGTGGTATTTGACTCTGAACTGCATTAATATTACAGTTGGCAGGAGGCAAAAGAACGAGAAACCAGAAATTCAAGTCAAAGAACATCTAAACAGGAACAAACGATAGCAACCCAATTTGGAAACCGCCGGCTGCGGTCAACTTAAGGAGAGATTGTTTGTTTCAGGGGTCCCGGCTTCTGAACCAAACAATGGGTAAGTATGTACGATCTATTTTTTAACGAACCAAAAGTTTTCTGCTCTTATGATGTGTTGTGGATTACAATTTTTGATATAAAAAACCCTTTCTAAAGTTACTGGAACCCCTCTTTTTTTACAGGTCCCAGAGCAAAGTCGACTAGCGGAACGGAGTTGTTACTGGCGGAGTCCACTCTTCTTCGACACCAGAGTAGGGCTCAAATAGCCGGATACAGCGCGGTGTCGAAGTGTTCCACTCGCCCATGGAGAACGGCGCACCCGGGAGGTAGCATGATTCCTGCGTTGCGGCAGTGAGAATACTAAGAAAAGAGCGATTGAATGACGGCACGTACATCGAACGCACACGCTGGGCGGCACTTCACCCACACGTCCCAGCCCAGCCAGTCCATGAGCCGATCCACGTCCGCCCTCCATTTCGGTGTCAGGAAACTCGACAATGTCGCTGAATCTCGGAGCGCAAGGACACCCTCGGCCCACATCCTCACGAGCGTGCGGCAGATCTCGCGCGACGTCGCTTGCGCAGCGGCTAGCAACAAGCGCTCTGACGCGGTGAGTTTAGGCTGGATTGACTGGACGAACAACGTGTGCGCGCTTGCACACAGCCGAAAAACCGGCGCCGCCCAAGCGGTGTCGGACCCTGTGGGCGGCGGGACGGCTGTATATACGCGGTACGGCGCGAGCGCTGTCTGGACGAGGACAAACGCGCGTTCTGGAGTGGCATCTTCGAGGAGGATACTCTGCAGCACCTCGAGGCGCGTCGCGTAGCGGTCGCGGATGACCTGGAACAGCGTACGCCAGTCGATCCCGCTTGCGGAGGGAGTTAACGTTGAATTGAAGGGTATCTCCCGCACGCGCGCCAGAACTGCGGCTGTATCACGCGCGTCGATCCCAAGCACGCGGTTGTCGCGCCGCGCCTGCCCGTATCGGCGAGAAACGAGGCTCGGCGCGAGCGCGACGTCGTATAAGGATATTAAATACGTAAGATCAAGGTGGATACGCGTTTCGCCAGGGTAGTGGTCATGCCATGCCCCGGAATGGATGAACGAGTACCCGTGATGCGGGAAGCGCTCCTCGTCTTCCAGTCTAGAAATTGTCTGGATTTGCGCACCTTCCATGAAGTTACATAGCATAATCTCACTAACATACAATTAGCAACAGTCATGGGAAGAGAAGGTGAAACCGACAAATTCAGCTGCATTCTAAATCGTGTGGGTTATTTAACTGAGACCCAAGCGCAAACGAGCCCGACTCGCCTTACGTACGCGTCGATTCCGAGCGTGTCAGCGAGATCGCACAGCCGGTGAAGACGCTCGTATTCCCAAGCTTCACTCGCACGTTCCGGGATCACTGCGCCCCAAGAGAGCAGATCCTGCACGTCCATCGGTCCATCGGGCATCTTCGTTGCGCTACTTCCGTCAAAATATAACACGCGCAGCGGGTGAGTCGTGACAAGAGTGAGGAGCCAAGAGTTTTCTCGATCGACGCAGAAGATTCGCGCAAATTCACTGTCGGTCGAGACCCATTCACGGACGGCTGGAACATTGGGGTCGTTCCTGCCATGGTACAGCAGCGTGCCTGTTGGAATTGTGCCAGGGACAATAGTATGACCTTCAAGCAGCAGTTACACCTGAACTCAGATTCTATTGAGGTGCACAAACCACTGTGGTATCTGGTGTTCGGCCAGTGCTGAAGGAGAGAGCTGACGGTGTCGAATACGAGATGGCCGGTAGCATTAGGGTTCGGCAATGTGTTCAAGTTCCAATCATCCACGGAGTCAGCGAGTGGTATTTGACTCTGAACTGCATTAATGTTACAGCTGGCAGGAGGCAAAAGAACGAGAAACCAGAAATTCAAGTCAAAGAACATCTAAACAGGAACAAACGATAGCGACCCAATTTGGAAACCGCCGGCTGTCGAACGGCTGTCCTGCCTGCGGAAGTCGTCATTCAACTTACATCGCCTTTTTCTATGTATTTTCGGGCCTTGGCCTTCTACATAGTACAACCCACTCTACTGCATAGCTTTCTATATTTTGACCTCTTGCCACGTTGCTACCACGTTGCTCTACCTCCCATAAAAATCAAAATCGGGTTGCTGTCGTCTAATTCAAACTCTATAACTTGCAACTTGCAATTGAATCTGGCCGTGCCACTGCCTTGCCTATCTAGAGTCCGCCAACCAGCAAATAATGATGCGTCTAGCTCTGTCTAGCTGTCCTCGGCCCTGTCGTTATGTGCAGATCCTGAGATCCGGGAGGCGAGGCATGTAGGATCACCTTCGTTTTTCTTTCAAACACCTTTCATTGTCATCAATGACAATCTTTCTATTCTGGCTTTGCTCTCTTGGTTTCCTGGAACGAATATATGTGAAACGGCGACCTGCCGTGCCTTTATCAGACATCTATCGGTCATATACGGCGTTTGGGTCGAGCGTTCCAGGTATGTAACCAATCTGTTGAGGTCTCGGTTCCGTCAAGAAACATTAAAGATATATAAAAGTCGAGTCTTTCCACGCATGACTGCTCTTTTTCTTCCGTACCATGTCGGACTGGACTCCGATTCAATCATTGGCGCGCGGCTGATCCACCTGCTGATCCACTTGATTGAAGACGAATTTGACCACTTTGACCTACTTTGACAGACAAATGTTCGTCAAAGGGCGAAACTCCGTGTCATTACGAGTCGACAAGAAGCCTGAAGTCGACGTCGACTTGAAATCCCATCTACATTTTTGTAATTATGAACGACCTTTGTCTCGGTCTTCCAGTGTCTCCTGACCTAAGTATTGATGAGCCAAGCGCTGCCGTGGTCAATGCGAAACGCGATGGCGAACAGTGGGCGGAGTCGTCGGTCATGATCTTCGAATCCGACTCATCGTCTCTCCTCACTTGAGAACCCTAGCCTGCGTTTGTAGGGGTTTCAAAATCCATTCGTGAGGACTCCTCAGCGCATGTTCGCGCGTCAAGGGAAGCAATCAATTGAGGACACAACCGTTCTCACTCTCGTCCATCTCATCAATATTTCGGCCACCAGTACGGTGACCCCGGGTATCTATTATTGAACTTCAGGTTAGCCACCCTCTTGACTCCTCTTGAATATTTACTTACAGCTCAGAAAACCTCCGAACCCGGCCTTCCGCATCACACCACCTCCGCATCACACCACAGGATCAATCGGTGATAGGTTTGAATTCACGTTCTTTTCGTAAAAGCGACATCTCAGCAACGACCGGCTATGTTTCACGGTGGCGGCGAGGGTATTAATTTCAGTGATCGTTGTGAGCAAAGCCCGCCAGCCCAAGCATCCCAACGAAAGCAACCAGGGACCTTCCTCATATTCCCGATCCCCGCCTTTGATAGGGAGGGCTCAGTGATTGTCGCCCAACAACGGCTGTCAAATGTCTATGTTGATCTCGGTTGTAACTTGCCCTCATCAAGATGGCATCATCAGTTGTGGTCTTCTGCTTATCTCTGCTTTAAAGGAGCGACGGTTTCCGATCTTGATTCGTTTCTTTTCTTTCTTTCTTTCTTCTTCTTCCCTCCCTCCGCCCCGCCGCCCTCCCCCCCCGCCGTCGAAGACTTCCGCCTGGTGTGAGTAGCGCGTCTTGCATACACGTTCTAGGCTCTGACCCCATCTCCCCCCTGCAGACCTCGCGACTCTTCTCGGCTTCATTAAACCCGCCCTTTATTTCTTTACACTACACCAACTTATTCAACTTCTTCCAACTTATTCGACTTCTTCAAATGTCTTCTTTCAACCACCCTACCCCTCCTTCTCCTACATCATCTGCCTCGTCTGGAGGCCCACACACTCCCGAGTGTTCTACCTCGTACCCGGCCCACCTTTCCCTGCCTGTGCTCCCCGACCTCGATGGCCGTCTTTCCAACCTTGATGGCTACGACGACAGCAGCGCCGGCGGCGCGAAGCGTACTTTGAAGATGAAGCAGCGTGCCAACACCGCTGAGCGTCGCGCATCCCACAACGCTGTCGAGAGACAACGTCGTGAGGCGCTCAATGCGCGCTTCCTCGTATGTTTCAGGCTCATTTAAATGCGAATAGATCTGATATGATTCATGAATTTAGGACCTGGCCGCTGTCCTTCCCAACTTGGCCAATGTCCGGCGGCCATCAAAATCCAGCATCGTCAACTCGTCGATTGCCCACGTCCACGCGTCGCGCCGCCACAGGATCCTCGCTGCCCAGCAGCTCCGTCTGCTCGCGAGCGAGTGCGATTCTCTTCGCAGGGAGGCGAATGAATGGCGTGCGCGCGCTGGAGTGATGCGCCTCGACACTCCCTCACGGGGAGACTCATTCTCGACGGTCATTGGGGAGGAGCTGCACTACGAGGTTGGGGACCTCCAGGGTGTGTGCGACGAGGAGGATGTCGACGACTTTGCAGTCAGCGCGGTACCAGGATACCGGATGGAGGACGAGATGATGCGTCTGCAGATGCTGCAGGCTCAACAACAGGCTCAGTCTCCGTTCGCCCATAACGTCCCCGTTATGGTGCTCCCTCCACACTCCGCGCCGCGATCATCCTCGGGCTCTCCTCACCACGGCATCGCGGATCACCCGTACGCGTACGCCGTCCGGCCGCAGTCCCACGGCCACTCGCCCATGATCGCCTCGCCTACGGGGTACGACAACTACGACCAACAACTGCAGCTCCAGCAGTTGATGATGCAACAGGAGGCCGACGAGAAGTGGGCCTTCACGCAGCAGATGATGGCTGCGCAGGGTGTCCTTGACCAGCAGATCCTAACGCAGGACCGGAGCCGGCAAGGATCTGCGGTTTGGTGAATTTACCCTGCGCTTTCAGGATTCGGACTTTGGGGACTTTTTCATTTTTTTGTCGATTATCATTGTCACTCACTAGCACTTGTAACTTACTTTACCTGTATAATCTGCACCATGTATTGTAGCGCCCTATACTAATTCTTACCTAATAACACCTGAACTAACGATAGCCACTGCGTGAACCTGAAGGTACTTAAGCTGACCAGACTCAATTATAAGATGCAAGCGCGGGAAGTACTTCAAATAAATGTTGAATGATATTGATGGAATGTAGCGAGCAAAAGGATATCCCTACGTTAGGAATACTGGCGACTGGGGGGATCAAACTACAATCCAAAGATTTAATTACAAAAGGAGGGGAGATCGTTGGAGGACTGACTAGTGGCGCCAAGATCAAAACTGCACGACAGGCAGATGCACCGAGCGTCTGAGGCTTCCTCAAAGTAGCTGCGGAGTTCTGCAAGCTCTTCGGCAGTTCCGCTGCAACACAACGGGCCCTGCATCGAGCGCAGCCTCGCAGGTACGCCTGGTACTTGGGTTGTGGCCCCACCACGCGCGCGCACAATAGGCAACAGATGAGCGGTACGCAGTGAGGTGTCCACATCCAGACACAAATGAGCGAGGGAGGGGCAGAGCCAGCCACCGACGACGGGGCCCGCGCCATGCGGGGACGCCAGAGCCTGAAAGAGGTCCGTTTCGGGAGACGCCGTTGGCGCGTCTGGGTCTCCGATCTCGTCCGAATCTGAGATCGTGAGGCGGACGAGGGCCGGTAGGCGGGCCAGCCATCCAATCAACAATGGGGTGTCCGTCGGGGAGAGGCAATCGGACAGCTCGAGGCTCTGTAGGTGGACTGGCACGAAACTCGGTTGGCTCCACTGAGAAAAGATGGAGTTCATCTGTCCCGCGGAATCGCGGATGGTCAGTGTTCGCAGTGCTGGCGCGCGCATATTAAGCAGAAGCGGCGTGAAATCATGGACGCGGGTGAGTTCAAGATTATGGAGGTTCGGAAGAGAAACTATGTTTTTTGCGGCGGAGAATGGGGAGAAGGATAGGGCCACAAGACTGAGCGTGTGGATGTTGGGGGTAAGGGAAAGATATCCCTGAACCATAGAAGCTGGAATTCGTTCATTCCATCCGCCAAATCGTCCGAATTCGAAGTACGTGATACTTGGACTGAGAAACCTGGTCACCCATTCTTCGGGCAGGCCTGTAGCTGTGAATGAATGGAGTTTCGGTTGCGTGTAAGCGGCACCCGCTGAGGAGTCGAAGAATTTGTCTGCGTCGTTCCCAGTGCCACCATGAAGTCTGAGGTTTAAAACCTCTACTCGCCCCATGTCCGCCCATCTCGTCGATGAGAGCAAGTTGGTGGGCATATCCACCCGCACCCAATTATTGGCGAGAGAAACGAGATCGGTTATGAACCGCTGTACATGTTTATTTTTGCTGCGGTTCTGCCATCCTTTGCGTGAAAAAGTGATCCTGAGGTCGGTTGCTTTCGCCTTGGCCAGCTGTTGGTTAAGCAAAGAGACTGAACTTTGCTTTTCGACGACGATTATTCCCCATAAGCTGGGAGTCGAGACCACCACGTCGTAACATGTCGAGGATACGAGGCAGATAGGTGGAAGAAACCCGATTCCCCAAGCCTCGGTCGCAATCTCCAAAATATGGGCAAAGATTTCCGGGGGAATCGTGTCAAGCATGGCAGAAGGGGAGGCAATCTCGAGCTTTACAGAGAGAAAAAGAATGAAGATCCTCAACGATGCTCAGAGTTTTATCCAAGTCCTCGGCTAGGGGGTGGCAGTAGCGGCACCGCCTGAGGCACCGGTTTGTGTTGCGACGAATATTGACATTGACGTATCTGAATCATCTTGAATGATTTTCATCGGAGCCGATTTCGAGGAAAGCAGTGAAAAGCTCGAGTCAACAGAGGTTAAAGCGATGTTCAAGAAAAGTGGAAGCCGCCGCCAAACTCGGCCAAAGGCCATCGAAATCAAACAGTCGACAACTCTTTCCAAAATGAGTCACCTTTCACTACTTTTCTCTTGACGCGACAAATCTAGGGCTCGAAATTCATCAGCTATGGCCGAAGAAAAATACGGTACAGAAAACCAGTATCCTCATGACCAGACTTTCGACATCTACTCTAGAACTCATTACTCGGGGGCTCCAGGAAGTTCTGGGCGGCGATATCCTAAAGGCCGTTCTCGCAGAAGGCAGAACTCCCAAAGGCTACTGGGGCGCGTATAGATCTTGCTTGATCCCGTCCAAAAATTGAGGATCTTCTCCAGGAACCGCTCCCACCGGTAGACGTGAGCAAAATAAATAATTTCTTGGACAGATGAGCAGCAATTGAGTTTCTCAACCAGCGCATATTGGATACTTCGTGCCGTTGACCAAGATTGCGGACTTTCTGCAAGCGGATGCAGAGGTATGTTTTACGGGACATAATTCACGGATGAACCTAATTTATACCGCCAAGATGACCATCCATCTCGCAGGCACGTCAATAGTAATATGTGCAGCCGAGTCTAATGCTCACCGGCTGCTCAGATATTCATGCTTTCCTCGATAATATGAAGGCCCCCCTCGAACTGGTTGAATACCGAACAAAGTACTACAAATTTGTCCTCACCGCGGTGTTCAAGTCCCTCGGCATCCCGACCAACAAACTAAAATTCTCGCTCGGATCCGACTACCAGCTTTCGAAGGAGTTCAACATGGACAACTACCGGCTGTGCGCGACCGTGACGGAACACGACGCGAAAAAGGCAGGTGCGGAGGTCGTGAAGCAGGTCGAGAGCGCGCTGCTCAGTGGCCTGCTCTACCCCGGGCTCCAGGCACTTGATGAGCAGTACCTCGGGGTCGATTTTCAGTTCGGCGGTGTCGACCAGGTGCGTCTAATCGTTCATTTAAATTTTTTTATCTCATGGATTGCGCGGCGCGCAGAGGAAAATCTTCACCTTCGCGGAGCTCTACCTCCCGCGTCTCGGCTACGCCAAACGCGCGCACCTGATGAACGCGATGGTCCCCGGGCTAGCTGGCGGAAAGATGTCCTCCTCCGACCCCAACTCCAAAATTGACTTCCTCGACGCGCCGGAAGTCGTCCGCAAGAAGATCAAAGCCGCCTTCTGCGAAGAGGGCAATGTCGCAGAGAACGGCATCCTCGCGTTCTTGGACGCCGTGCTCATCCCGATAAGCCAACTTCGGCTGGAAAACGCGAAGAAGGGAGGATCGATACTAGAGCCGACGGGCGACCTTAAGCCGTTCGCGAGCAATGACGCTCCGGAGGGAACGGTGTTTTCGATTGAGAGGGACGAGAAGTTTGGAGGGTCGACGCACTACCAGTCCTATGAGGAGCTGCGAAACGACTTGCGGAGAAGAAGCTGCACCCGAAGGATCTGAAGACGGCCGTCGCGAATGCTATCAACAGGCTGCTGGATCCTATTCGCCAAGCGTTCGCAGAGGATGAGGAGGCTCAGAAAATCGAGAAGCTGGCGTACCCGGATCCCAACGCAAAAGACAAGAAACAGAAGAAGGTTTGGCTAATGTTCGCTTTGGTCTCGCAGTACTCTTTTTCGATCCCCAGCCCAAAGTGTACCATCCCCCTCCACCTGGCAAGGGCAAGAACGCCGAGGCTACAGAGGAAGCTAAACAGCAGCCTCCCCCAGCAAGGCAATTCATGCCCGGCGTAGCGTACATGTACATCCACCGTTACAGGCACACTTAGAGTCGCTTCTGGTCATACTGAGCCGTGGGCTGTAATTAACCATGATGTTATAGATGCTACAATACTATCCCGGACTATCCCGGTCTATGATGAGAGGGTTATACAAATTGGCTTTGGAGACGTACACAAATCTGCTCGACGCCGTACGATTCTTGCTCAAGTTGACTGGTAGCAGAGACAGTGAGCGGAAACGATTTTCATCGGAGCCAATTCCGAGGAAAGCAGTAGGGGAAGTCAAAGCAGTCTGGCAAGGCCGACTCTGACTTCAATTCAGAGGTCGTTTCTCGCATACCAGAATCGGTTCGAGAATCCGATCAAAATCATGAATCGCTCCGAATCGGTGCTGCTCCGGAGAGCAGCAACCTCAGAATCGCCGATTCTCGCGTCGATTCTTCACCGACTCTCAAGACACATCGACAAATTGACGCCAGAATCAGTGACGATTCAAAACACAGAATCAGGTCCAGAATCGTCGACGAATTGGTGTCAACTTGACCGCCTTGACTTCCCCTGGTGGAAAGAGTCAACAGAGTTCAAAGCAATGTTCAAAAACAAAGTGGAAGCCGCCAGCAAACTTCGCCAAAGGAGGAGAGCGGCTTGTGCGGTTGTAGGTCCGATCCAAATCACTTGATTTTGGTCCTTTCCGTACTTCAGGTTTTTCACACATGTCGTGCGCATTGTGACCAGGGTGGGCGTCTTCCGGCCGTCTTCGTACGCAAAACTCACCGGACTTTTTTCTGCCAGAGGGTCCCTTTTGGGTCGTCAGAGAGCAATTTCGCACATGTTGGTGAAAATTTTCTCTTGTGCCTTGAGATGCCCGAAATTTATATTTTTCGAGATATCCAGGATCGGACATCGACGCCCATGCGCATTTCCCCTCTGCAACTTGGGTCGGACATCGACGCCCATGCGCGTTTCCCGTCTGCAACTTGGATTGGACATCGCAGCTGTTGCCGTGAACATTCGGATGCATTCTGATCGGACATTCGACCCATTTTTCACCCGTTTCCGTCCCACTACGATTGGACCTGTTACCGCATAAGCCGCTCTCCTGCCAAAGGCCATCGAAATCAAACAGTCGACAACTCTTTTCAAAATGAGTCACCTTTCGCTGCTTTTCTCTTGACGCGACAAACCTAGGGCTCGAAATTCATCAGCTATGGCCGAAGAAAAATACGGTACAGAAAACCAGTATCCTCATGACCAGACTTTCGACATCTACTCTAGAACTCATTACTCGGGGGCTCCAGGAAGTTCTGGGCGGCGACATCCTAAAGGCCATTCTCGCAGAAGGCAGAACTCCCAAAGGCTACTGGGGCGCGTATATGATCTTGCTTGATCTCGTCCAAAAATTGAGGGTTTTCTCCAGGAGCCGCTCCCACCGGTAGACGTGAGCAAAATAAATGATTTCTTGGACAGATGAGCGGCAATTGAGTTTCACAACCAGCGCATATTGGATACTTCGTGCCGTTGACCAAGATTGCAGATTTTGTGCAAGCGGATGCGGAGGTACGTTTTACGGGACATAATTCACGGATGAACCTGATTTATACCGCAAAGATGACCATCCATCTCGGAGGCACGTCAATAGTAACATATGCAGCCGAGTCTAATGCTCACCGGCTGCTCAGACATTCATGCTTTCCTCGATAATATGAAGGCCCCCCTCGAACTAGTTGAATACCGAACAAAGTACTACAAATTTGTCCTCACCGCGGTGTTCAAGTCCCTCGGCATCCCGACCAACAAACTAAAATTCTCGCTCGGATCCGACTACCAGCTTTCGAAGGAGTTCAACATGGACAACTACCGGTTGTGCGCGACCGTGACGGAACACGACGCGAAAAAGGCAGGTGCGGAGGTCGTGAAGCAGGTCGAGAGCGCGCTGCTCAGCGGCTTGCTCTACCCCGGGCTCCAGGCGCTTGATGAGCAGTACCTCGGGGTCGATTTTCAGTTCGGCGGTGTCGACCAGGTGCGTCTAATCATTCATTTAAATTTTTTTATCTTATGGATTGCGCGGCGCGCAGCGGAAAATCTTCACCTTCGCGGAGCTCTACCTCCCGCGTCTCGGCTACGCCAAACGCGCGCACCTGATGAACGCGATGGTCCCTGGGCTAGCTGGCGGAAAGATGTCCTCCTCCGACCCCAACTCCAAAATTGACTTCCTCGCCGGAAGTCGTCCGCAAGAAGATCAAAGCCGCCTTCTGCGAAGAGGGCAACGTCGCAGAGAACGGCATTCTCGCGTTCTTGGACGCCGCGCTCATCCCAATAAGTCGACTTCGGCTGGAAAACGCGAAGAAGGGAGGATCGATACTAGAGCCAACGGGCGACCTCAAGCCGTTCGCGAGCAACGACGCTCCGGAGGGAACGGTGTTTTCGATTGAGAGGGACGAGAAGTTTGGGGGGTCGACGCACTACCAGTCCTATGAGGAGCTGCGAAACGACTTTGCGGAGAAGAAGCTGCACCCGAAGGATCTGAAGACGGCCGTCGCGAATGCTATCAACAGGCTACTGGATCCTATTCGCCAAGCGTTCGCAGAGGATGAGGAGGCTCAGAAAATCGAGAAGCTGGCGTACCCGGATCCCAACGCAAAAGACAAGAAACAGAAGAAGGTTTGTGCTAATATTCGTTTTGGTCTCGCAGTACTCTTATTTCGATCCCCAGCCCAAAGTGTACCATCCCCCTCCACCTGGCAAGGGCAAGAACGCCGAGGCTACGGGGGAAGCTAAACAGCAGCCTCCCCCAGCATAGCAATTCATAGCCAGCGTAGCGTACATCCACCGTTACAGCACACTTAGAATCGCTTCTGGTCATACTGAGCCGTGGAAGGCTGTAATTAACCATGATGTTATAGATGCTACAATACTATCCCGGACTATCCCGGTCTATGGTGAGGGGGTTATACAAAAATCACTTGGGCGGTGCAGGATTTCGTCTGTTCCCACCCGTGCTGTCGCGATTCCGTCGCGTCTCGATCCGCACGTACTCGCTGTCGTCGCCGATGGCCTGGGCGTCTTTGGATACGTTGGCATACGCCTGGTTAAAGTGAGGATGAGCAAATACAATTAGAGAGAAATCGACGAGAATAAATACCTCGCCTAGCATCTGCATCGCGACGGCGCGCAGGTTGGCCTTCTCGCGGCCAATGGACGGGTCTTCCAATACGCGCTCGCACGTCTCACGCAGGACAGACTCGATCTCGAGCTTCGCTCCCTTGAACAAGGCCTGCAGACCCTTTTCTGCTGCCTGCTCCTCGAGCTTCTTCTTGTCCTCGGGACTCAGGTTGCCTGCCCGCTCGGCCGCTTGGATCTGGTCAAACACGGATTTGAGCTCGATGGCAGATCGCAACGTCGAGACGCTGAGCATGAATAAGGATTATTATCATCAGGATGTGGGGAAAAGGCAAACGTACGTTTCGCTGAAGACGTGATATTTGCCTTGCACGTTGTGCAGCCACCCACCGACCCGAGGAAGGTCTGGTTCGTTGCGAGGTGGTGCTTGGCTTTGGAGACATACACAAATCCGATAGCTTGCAGGAGGTCGACGCCATACGATTCTTGCTTAAGTTGACTAGTTGCGGAGACAGTGAGCAGGTGAAACGAAAGGACTGAGCGGAAACGACGCACTCTGCCTCAAGCGCACATATCGTCCGCCAGCTCGACGCCACGTCGGGATCGTTTGGCCCCGTCGCAGATTCGGTAAATATGCTGAGCTTCCGCTCGAGGTTCTCCACGAGCTTCTTGATGCGCTCTTCCCTTACCTTCGCCTTCTCCTCCCTCTTCGCTCGGTCCTTGGCATCCTTCGCCGCCTTCTCCTCCTCGCTCAGGACTGGTCGCCCTTTGGCGTCGAGAATGCGCGTCCCTGCGCGTTCCTGCTCGTCCTGCTCCGCCTCGTCCGCCTCCTGCAGCGCCGCCTTCATATCGCGCGCAAGGCTGATGGTCCCGATTATGGGGATGAACCGATCGCCGCCGAAAATCGCGCCGAACACCTCCTCAGGGTCAACGAACCCGCCCTCCGGCGCGCTCTCCTTCGGGCCATACTCGTTGTATTTCTTCCGCAGCGCGTCGTCCGAGAGGGTCTACAGAGGATTAATATTTATTCACGCGAACTCCAAAGCAGTCTACCTGATACGCGATCGCGATTTCTTTGAATCGTTCCTCTGCGAGCGGGTCTGCAACGTGTGTTAGATGAAGACAAAGAGCCCTAGGCATAAATCATCCACCATCGGGATTTTTGTCTGGGTGATGCTTGATCGCCATTCGCCCTGCTCTGAATTAGTATGCAATTAGTTGGTGAATCGTAGCTAGCGCACGATAGGCCTTCTTGACCTCCTCGGTCGTAGCAGTAGGCGTTATCCCCAAGATATCGTAGTACCCCGTCTCGAGTGGCCGTTCCTGCGTCCCAAACTTGCGGCCCTTTCTAGCAGGCGGCGGCTGCCCTCCATTGGCCTGACCACCACCACCAACACTCGACGAAGACGCCCCAGCCGAAGACGACGGGGGTACCTGCGTCGCGTAGAAAGCGTGCGAGATAATATTTTCGCACGAAAAGCATCGAATCCTCAGCAAGGCCCCGAGCGTGGATGGGGGTTTGGGACCGGAAATTCGAGAGCTGCCTTGCATTTGGGGCATCCCGAGATTATTTGGATGTGGGGGATGACTGGCCGCGAGGGCAGAATGGAGGAGGAGGAAGAGCTCATGGTGGCAGCACGCAAACAGTGCAAATGCGGTGTTGGTATTAGACGCTGCGTCAAGCCGAGCCTTTGCGTAGTCCATAAATTATTTCTGACGAAAGACCCCCATACCATCCGCTGGGCCATTAGCCCACACCGTGAGCAAGCGAAATACAGTACCGGCAAAGGAAAACCAAAAAAGTCAACACCACTCTGATCGCGTTCTGAGCAGAAACCCAGAATATAAAGAAATTATATATCGGTCGACGGTGAGATCGCCCATGGCTTTATATTAGGTATTATGGTAGATACTACGGGCTGGAGTCTGGTATTTCCATAATTCGCAAGGCTGGATGGTGGACGTCCGCAGGTAACTTCAGAAGCTCGGCTCGACGAGCCTCTGGCAGCATTGGCTCGAAGGATTGCCTATAGGGCAACGGGTCGACAGGCCAACATGAATGGAGTCTATCTTCAGAGTGAAATCCATCTCCCCGGGGGCATAATCGGGTTGCATAGTGGTTTTTTCTATGGTTAGAACCTGGAGGAGCGGCACGGCGGTCGGCAAACTCGCTGCGATGAACGGCGGCCAATGTAGATATGCCGGACTATATCTCCAGGAAGCGCACCTCCAAACTGGCAACTCCCGGGGCGGGTGGATCTACGATAAGCGAAGCGCGACGAGGGAAGAAGGATAGACGTACATATGGAGGCTGTACAGAGTCAGTGCAACATGCAGAGCGAATTGTAAGGAGACACCAAAAGGATCTCCAAGCAGCGGAGACGTCGCAGCGGACAGAAGAACCACATGTGATGCGACCCTTCAACTTGTTCCTAAAATTTGGATTTGGACAGTTGCTTTAGATTCGCGCCGGGGGCTTTGCGATAAGAGGAAAACGCAGCTGCGAGTATGGAGGGAAGAACTGCGCCGAATCTCAGTGTTGGAGAGGGGTGGGCCAGAAAGTCCGGAAGATGGACGGAATATAGCGCTCAGCATTCCTTGGAATTTGAATCGCTTGAAGTCCCAGAACAAGCGCAGCGCAGACTCGGCGTTCCAATCTCAAGATTTAAAACAAAAGTGGTCAATGAGGGAAGTCAGAGAGTAATTCAGAGACCTGTCGAAGACGCCTAGTCGACAAGCCAGTGCCGATTCTGAGTGGCACGAAGCTCAGCTCATGGAAGAGGAACCGCCAATTAGGTGAAACGAGCCTGGGCATTTGGAGGCAGTGAAAAGGCCTCTCGAGATGCCTTGCCCTCGACGGAGGCCACTACTGTGTCTTATGAGAGAATGTCAGCACTTGAAAGACCAATGGGGAAAGGACGCGACGCGTCAACAATACCCAACAAGCCCCAACACGAGGCAAATAAAAGCGCGTGCGCGTTTGTTTGGTTTGAACTCAACTCTCTCTCTCACCAACCACCACCACCACCAACTTTACTCCCAACCCTCATCTCAACAACAATGTCTGGACGCGGAAAAGGTGGCAAGGTAAGCCTCGTGTTCTCCCTCGCTCGTCCTTTTGTTCACCATTCGTGCTGTAGGGACTCGGAAAGGGTGGAGCTAAGCGTCACCGCAAGATTCTCCGCGACAACATCCAGGGTCTGTCTCGCCCAATTTTAGGCCGCTCGTCGCTCATCTGTCCCTCTGTAGGTATCACTAAGCCCGCTATCCGCCGTCTCGCCCGTCGTGGAGGTGTGAAGCGTATCTCTGGCCTCATCTACGAGGAGACCCGCGGTGTGCTCAAGATCTTCCTCGAGAACGTCATCCGCGACTCCGTCACCTACACCGAGCACGCCAAGCGGTGCGTGGCATCCCTTTCTTCCAACTCTTCGTCTGATATTCCTTCGCAGCAAAACCGTCACGGCCTCGACGTCGTCTACGCTCT
The DNA here is from genome assembly GCA_029378395.1 of Mycena leptocephala. Classification (NCBI taxonomy): domain Eukaryota; kingdom Fungi; phylum Basidiomycota; class Agaricomycetes; order Agaricales; family Mycenaceae; genus Mycena; species Mycena leptocephala. The sequence goes on from JARJLF010000351.1 coordinate 221,942, forward strand.
CAAGCGCTCCGGCCGCACACTGTACGGCTTCGGTGCATGATTCATCACGTATGTACCACCGTCCTCGCTGCTCGCTGAGGCGCACGCTGATTCTTCTTGACAGTACACCATGTTCTTGTTTCGTTCTTCTCGCAATGACTCATTGTACACCATTATTTCATTCATCATGTACTTTTTGTATGCCTATGATATATGATAGAATCGGCTTCGTTTACGCGTGTTGAATGTTTCGTCGACCTTTCTCCGTGAACGTGTTTGGGATCAGGCGAAATTGATCCCATCGCGATGATCTGCAGAGGCGGTGCAAAAGCCTCCTCAACTTCTACGCGCGTCTTTGACCACGACGTCCGTCCCGATACACCGGAAAAGTTGCTATCCACAATTTTAAAACTGTTTTTACTGTGATGGAATATATCTTAGGTAGTAGTGCGACGTGAGTGGGGTGTTGCTTTATATCGCTGCGGATAGGGG